>LZPO01055547.1:15299-25339 GCA_001675575.1 Neotoma lepida | reverse complement strand
TAAGTCCTACCTTTCATTAAATCTTGTATAACTTACTAAAATTTTTTTACAACTTGGTTTTAAGATTTCATGGTTTTGTCTTTATCTGTTCTTTTTCATTCTTAGGACAAAATCTCATTTCATAGATCTTTGTCCAAAATATTTTAACCCCTTTTACCAAAAACATAGCCTCATACTTATATCATTTTACATATCATTCTCATACCTATTTATTCTTTCTATTTCGTTTCCCTAAACAAGAGTTGAATTCAAAATATATAGCAAATTAAAACTACATATATACAGACTTTAATTTTTTTGTTGTGAGTTTTAAGCTAACTTTTTCTGCTTGCAATATTACAGCTTTTTATCACACACACACACAGTCTTACATATCCTGAGAGTAAGAAAGTTTACATTTCAGCAAGATCACCAATGATATTAATGACCTTAAATGGGAAAACTTTTTTTTTGTAAAAAGAACCAGAAAGGGGGTATTCAGAGAGGTAGGCATCTGTAGTTGTGTTTAGCCATTTTGACTTCTGTATATAAATCTCTTTTGATTAAAATATTTAAATATCATGTGACGGAACAGTAACAAATATCAGGGGCCTTTACTCAGAATATGTAAGGGCTTATCTATGGCTGCACAGGTGGATCCCCTACCCATTCTTAGATTTTAGTCTGCATAGCTTAGTTGCTCCTGAAAATCTTGAGGTTTCTTGCAACTTGGACATAATTGCACAACCAGCCAGGAGGAGTGACTGGAAACTCAGGTGAAGGTCCAATGACCTCACCCATCTCCTCCTTTCTTAGAGGAATATTAAAATTTAGCAACAAGCAGGCACAGATGAAGTTCTTATTGAGAGATTTCAGACAAGTCTTTTCCATAAACAGTCTGTATGTACGTGTGCAGGTGGGAGCAGACAACCTGGAAAGCTTAATAAGTATTCTCTATTTTCTAAAGACACCTGTAACCTAGAGACCATTAAACAGAAAACTATAAAAACCACACATCCAGGGGAACTCAGAAAATGTTGGCACCATGAAGGAGTGAGTTACCTGTTGGTGGCCTAGGTTTACAGTCCTTTCAGATGTGAGGTAAGGCTCCTTAACTATGCCTGTAATTCCCAGAACTGGCGTCTTTTTATTTGTAACTGGATTCATCGGAATTTAAAACAGAATTAAATTAAATTAAAAACAGAATTAAATTAAATTGAAAACAGAAACCTCTGCCCCAGTATCCACCAAGAACTTAACTGGGTGGCCTCCTATTCAATTAGTGATCAAAAACTCTTGGAGGCCTAAAATGATAGAGCCCTGGCCTCTTGATTTTGATTCACTGTTCATTTCCCTCGTAGTTGGTAGGGTGTACACTCACTCACTCATATGGTTGGCCAGCCATTCATCTAGACTAAACTCAAAACCAGATCTCTTATAAGGTAGAATAAGGAAGGCTCCTTGCCATGAGTTTTTTCCAAAACCTTAGGAAAGCCCCCCAAAGGGCCATATCCTCCTCAACTCTAAGGAGTTTCCCCAAGGGGTCTGACCTTCCACAAAGAAGGCTCCTCAAAGGCCTATTCCTCTTAGGTCCTAAGAAGGCTTCTCTAGAGACTTGTCCTTCTTAACCAGAACTGAATTCAGTATATAGACTTACCTCCTAGGAGTGTCAGAAGGACTTAATCCATTTTGGTGTCTGGAAACAGATGTCATTCTGGACTCAGCAGGGAGTGGAACTCTAGAATGTTTATCAGGAGGCAGCTCCCCTGAAACCTCTCCCTGGTCAGGAAAGTCTAGAGGGAGGCTGAGTTCAGTAAGGCTTGGGGCATCACTCTGGGCCTCCAAAAATGCAATAATTCATGCAAGAAACATACAGACAACCACACTGATTAAGCCTATTAAAAAGTATATGAGTCTTTTATTAGCTGAAGAGCAAGAGCAGGCTCATGCCTCAAAGTCTCTTGGTGCCCAAGCATTTTTAAAGGCAAAACCTACAAAGACCATAATTTACATCAAAGTTAGATGAGGGTCAGAATCACCTTGAAAAGTTCATTTCTGGCAGAACATAGTGATTATGTTATATTATTTTTAACTTATACCTTCTTCTTCTGAGAGTGATCACATGCAATTGACAGGAGTGCACATTCCAAACGTAGTCACTTGATGGTTCCCATGCTCATTTCAAAACATGTACAAGTTCCAAGCATGGTTCCAGGTCAACATGTATTGACACCCATGAAAGTTATGAGCATGATTACATGTCAGTACATATGATACATACATTCACCCATATGTAGTTCAGAGCACAATCATATGTCCACACAAATGTGTATGTTTACATGCATGCAATTTGGAGTGCAATCACATGTTGGTACATATATGTGTGCTTCATCGTGTGCAAACTTTAGCACAGTCACAGGTCAGTAAACATGCACGTGTTTGTACATAAGCAATTTCCACTCAGTACTATGCAGTGGATATGTGCATAGTCACATATCTGCGAATTCTGAGCATGGTCATATGTTGGCATATATGCACATGTTCACAGAAGTGAAATTTCTGATATGGTTACATGTAAGCACATATGCCTGTGTTAAAAGATGTATAAGTGGTGAGTATTGTCATAAATTGGTGCACATTCACATTTTGACATGCATGTCAGTTCCAATAATGTCATATGTTGGTGTATATATGCATGAACATGTGTTCAAGTTCTCATAATAATCACATGTTGGCTTATATACAAGAATTGAGAGGAGTGTAAGTTCTAAGCATGTTCACATGTATGCCCATATAAGCATTTTGACACATTTTCCAAGCATGATCATGACCACATGTTAGTACATATGCACATAAATACAAATTAGAAATTCCTATCACAGTGCATGTTGTCACATATGTTCATGTTCACACACATACAAGTTATAAGCAACAACATGGTAGTACATTTGTGTGGATTCACCCACATGCAGTTCTAAACATAGTCTCATATCTCAAAAAACATGTTTGCACGTGTATAGTTGCAATTATGGTCACACACGTGAAGTTATGAGTGCGATCACATGTCAGTGCATATGCAAGTGTTCACACTTGTACAATTTACTAGTGTAGCCAAATGTGGGAGCATCTGTACATGTTGACACAGATACAAGTTCTGAACATGGTCATATGTTGGCACATGTACACATATTGATACATTAGAGCTATTTCATGTTGGCAAATATGCACTTTTTGACATATATGCAAGTTCTGAGCATGTTCCCATATCAGCACATTTGTGTATATTGATACACAAAAAAATTATGAATGTGGTCACATGACCCCACATATGCACATCTTGATACATATCTAAGTTCTAAAGATGGTCACACATAAGCTCATAGGCACATGTTGACAAATATGCAAGATAAAAATGTGTTCACATGTTACTTCTTATGTATCTGATCATTCACACACAATTTCCAAATGTAGTCACAAGTCTTTCCATATGTGCCTGTTAACACACATGCAAGTTCCAAGAGTAGTCACATGCCAGGGCGTATGCATATTTAGACATATGTGCACATTTTAAGCATAGTCACATGTGGGCACATGTTTACATGCATGCAAATTATGAGTTCTGACACATGTCAGTGCATGTCTGTGTGTTCACCCATGTGCAGGTTAGTAGTTAGTAATTACAAACATGTTAGGTATGTTTTCAAGGTCAAACAGATATATTTTAGATAGACAGATCATCTTCAAACACTTAGAGATCTACAGAATATGGCATTTAAGATGTTTTAATAACATAGATTTTTTTTTCTTTTTTTATGACTATGAGAGATATCTGCTCCTGGAAGCACCAATCTACTTCAGAGAACATATGAGCATTGAAGAACTTCCACATGGACTTACCTTTCATTGTGGCAGAAGTTAGCCACTGGGCAAGAAAGTGCCCTCACATCTACTGCTGACAGTATGCTGCCCAAATGGACAAGCAGGACATAAAAGAAAGGACTGCCTATCCTTGCCAAGACAAGATAGGAAGGCTCTTTAAAAAAAAATCTTGCTTCACAAATGAGTCTGTCAGGTATGCTAGACCTGTAGGCCAAAGATGGATGCCCCAACGTTGTAGAGGAACCTTGTGTGACTGTCCAGGCAGCCAGCTGTTTCTGTCATTTCTCACATTTTTTAGAAGTCACTTATTTGCGCTTCCTATTTAACTAGGTAACATTATTTCCTTCTCGGGTCTCTGAGGGAGCTGAAGATTAGATAGTTATAGTTACAGTTTTCCTTGTTAACAAATTCAGAAAAGAAACTCACTAAGAGTTGTAAAATGTTTAAGTTTGAAGACATAAAAGATAGTTTTGGTAATGAAAGGTAGAATAGAAAGTGAATTAGGTACAACATTTTGGACTCACCAAGATAGGATAGATAATGGAGTATTTTCTCTGAATTTGTCAAATGTTAATGGACTGGACATTGTTAATGTAATTATTGCCTGTATATATTTGTATATAATTATTATAATTATGGTAGTAGAGAACTGACTTCTGTAAGTTGTCCTCTGACTTCCACATTCACCCCATGTCATGAGTGTGCCTCCCTTCATAACAAACAAATTAATAAATGTAATTTTGAAAGCAAAAATATTTTTTAATTTAGTTAAATAAAAATTATATAAAGAACACTTTGCTTTGTTGTGTGATCAGCACTAGCTATACTGTTTAGTTAAATGTGCTTACCCAGGCTATTGCAAAAGGCATTTTCAGAGTGGGGAAACCAGCAAATATTTATGAGACTAGATTCTTTCAAGGCTTAATTTTCACAAAAGGTAAATATTTGTGACAACGGTTTTGCTCCTCACTGGTTGAAATAATCTTGCTAAGGCTTTTGGATTTAATCCTCTAAACTTCCTGTCTGATACTTTAACTCCTCTCTGTTCAAGTTTCATGTCAGTAATCAGCCAGCACATACAAGTAAAAGTACTCCAGGTCAATCTCCAGATGTCAAAAAGTCCAGGCTTATTTACGCTTATGATGATGGCAAATAATATTTCTCTGTGGAACAGAAATATTTGAATCAAGAAAGGTGTTTTGTTTTACAGTGCCTGGGTATGAAATCTAGAGCCTTGTGTATGCTAGACACATACACTGTCATTGAGCCTACTGTCCAAGCTCTTGTGATTTTTTTGTTTGGTTGGTTTTAAGTTTTAGAATGTCACACAGCATGTCTTGTGTCTATGGCATTTTGTTGGTCAAATGTGTGATTCATTTTCTGAATTTTCTGTAAAAAAATATACACTTTAATTTGTAATTGTTCAGAAGGGAGGCTATGGCTTGTTGGGCTGTTGGTAAGAACCCCACTTTCCCTTTGAGACCCATTGTCTTAGTCATTTCTAGACAAGATGTGAGACCTAGGAAAAGCTTGCACCTCTTTTGCTTCCTGCTTTCATTTTGTTGCAGGAGTCTCTATAGAGTAAATACTCCAACACCAATGAGAGTGGAAGAGAGGTGTCACTGGTAGACTAAAGCCAGGACAGCTCCTGAAAGGCCTTGGTATGGGGTCCACTTTGCATTCTCATTTTATTTCTACTCTAAAACCATAAAGTAGGGCAAATAGAGATTTTACAGCAGCCCATTGCTTTAGCTATTTCTCCAGGTCATTTTGTGATGTCATGCTTGGCAAATAGGCAGTACAAACAGTACTTGAAGTAAATCACTAAATAAATTAATAAATCAGTATCTAATAATTGGTCTTTTCTATCTTATTCTACTTGAATTCTCCCTTCATTCTCTTTTCATTCAGTGTTTTGTTTTTTGTTTTTTTGTTTTAAGACAGGATCTCATGTATCCCACAATGGCACTAAATTCACTATTTAGCCAAAAATGGCTTTGAATTCCTCATTCTGCTGCATCCACCCCCTCAATATTGAGATGAAAGGAAAGCACTACTGCACCCAGTTTGTGGGATACTGGGGCTCAAACCTAGAGCTTTTTGAAAACAACTTAGTAACAAATATATCCCCAACCTGTTGTTAATTATTTCTGAAATTAGCATACAATCTTATTGGTTTTATTATGACACTTTCAAGTGCATTCTATTATCATACTTTGTCTTACTCATTCACCTCCTTGACTGCCCTTCCCCACTCCCTGCCCCTCTTGTGGGTCCCATTCCTTCCACCTTCTGCTTTCAGGATACATGAATTTTATTGCCCTTTTTTCCCCCTCTTGTTTCCTCTCTTAATAGCTCCTCCTCCCCTCTCATGGTCTTCTATCTACTTTAGTGACCAATACACACACAAACACACAAATCTGGATTCCATATTGAGAGAAATGTGGTTTTTTTTTCTCTTTTGGGGGCACATTGGCCTTTCTAAAGAAAGTAGACTTAGCCTACTATGTTAAGTCTCCTCTGTATAGATACCATACCATTCATGTAAGATTTTAGGTTTACTTAAGGAAACATGTTGTGGGATATTTGATCACACTGAAACTCCAAGACTGTGTTAATAGAATTAACCTTGGACCAGGGGGTGGAGCCACCTACTAGTTGACAGGAATTAGCCATAGAAAGGATGGAGGATGCAGGAATACAGATAGAGAGATGCACAGGAAGGAGTAGGGAGAGACTTAGAGATTCATGGTCTTTTTGGTTTGGGATGAACGGAGAGATGCTTCTCTTGCTGGATCTCCCACCAAAAAGGAAAGGCAGCTGATTGCTTCTCAGCTTCTCTGATCTAGCAGGTTTTCACTGCAACATCTGAATCTTTATTGGTAAATAGAACGATAGAGACTTAGTTAAAATTTACATTTGGTAGCTGAGGCCGAGGCAGGCTGCAGTCTGAGCAGCCGAGGTCTTACTGCGAGGCTGTGCAAGATGTAGACAGTAGTTAAAATATTAGGAGATTCAGGTGCAGCCACTAAGCCAACAGAAAAACAAGAGAAACACTTGAATTTCCTTTTTTTTTAAAGATAGGATCTTGCTATGCAGCCCACTATGTAGCCCAGAATGATCTTTTAAAAGCTATTCATTATTTCACAATTTCATAAATACATACACACATACATACTATTCTTTGATCAAAGTCCCCCATTATCATCTCTTATACTCTTCTCCCACCAAATAAATCTCTCTTAATCCCAAGTCCTCCCTTCAGCTCTGTGTGTGTGTGTACTTGTGCCCAGTTCACAGTACAGCATTTAATCAGAATTACTTGTTTGAGCATGGGTGAGGGGTCATTTACATAAGCAATGTACCAGTGGCCACATCACTGAAGGATATTATTCTTCCTACCCCTGAAACCTTTAACTGCCTATAGCTCAGCCTCCTGCGTACTGAGATTACAAATGTGCGTTGCCGTGGCTGGTTTCAGAAATATTTTGGTTAATATTCTGAATTTGTAGTTATTTGCAACAATTTCAGTGAGTTGAAGTTTTTTCCTACATACTTTTTTTTTAATACTTGAGACAGAGTCTGTCTATTATATAGCTCTGCCTGTCCTGGGAATTGCTATACAGAACAGGCTGGCCTCGAACTCACAGCGATCCACCTGCCTTTGCTTCCTCAGTACTGGGATTAAAGATATGTGCCACCATGCGAGGGTCTTCGGTATGATGTTTTAAAATTAAGACTATTAGCCATTAAGGGATATTTAAACCCAGTTTTGGTGACACATGCCTGTAATACTAGGAATTGGAAAGATAGTGAGGTGAGTTGAGGCTAGTCTAGGCTACATAGTGAGACCTTGTCTTAAAAAAATATTTGTTTTATTTTTTAAATATAAATATGTTTGTGTGTGGGTGCCTGCAGAGTCCAGAAAAGGGCATCAGATCCCCTTGAGCTGCAATTACAGGGAGTTGTGAGCTGTCCAACATGGATGCTGGTATGCTGGGAACTGAATCCAGGTCCTCTGAAAGAGTAGTATACTTGGGCTGGGGAGATGGCTCAGAAGTTAAAAACTTTGGCTGCTCTTCTAGAGGTCTTGAGTTCAATTCCAAGTAACCACATGGTGGGTCACAACCAACCATAATATGATCTGTTGCCCTCTTCTGGAATGCAGGCATATATGCAGCCAGAACACTGTATACATAATAAATATTTTTTTTAAAAAAAAAGTAGAGTAGTATACTCACTCTTAACCACTAAGACATCTCTCCATCTACCCACTCTCCCATTTTTTTTGAGGTAGAGGCTCATGTAGTCCAACCTGCCTGGAACTCTTTATGTAGCCAAAGATGACCTTGGATTTTCTTCTGTTTTAGATTAGATTTATTTTATTTGTGTATGTGTGTGTGTGCTTGCATATTTACTTGCACATGTATGTGTATATGGGTGCCTTCAGAGGCCAGAAGAGGGTGTTATGTCCCTTGAAGCTGGACTTCTAGGTGGTTGTAAGATGCCCAATGTGGTTTCTAGGAACTGAACTCAAGCCCTCTGCAATAGTAAGGAGTACTCTTAACCACTAGCCTCTCTAGCCCCAGACCAGACTGGCCTTGAACTCAGAAATCTGCCTGCCTCTGATTCCCAAGCACTGGAATTAGAGATGTTTGTCACTATGCCTTGCTCTAACCCCAAACTTAAATCTCTCTAACCTGCCTGCCTCCACTTTCTAACTGCTGGGATTACAGTCATGCACAACCATGCTGGGAATCAGCCTCCTGAATGCTAGGCAAGCACACCACCTACTGAGCCACAACCCCAGCCAGAGACTCTGTACTGAGAGGAAGAGATGGGGGGAAGCGAAGCAGAGAGAGATGGGGAGAGGAAGAAGAAGGATGAGGAAGAAGAGGATGAGGAAGAGGAGGAGGGAGGATAAGAATGCAATCACAGTGACATAGCTTATTATGGAAATTAATAATAATTCTAAATTGAATGTCCCTGATTATTCATCTAGGACAGGAAGGAGCTCACCAACACCACTTTTGCTCTTAGCCATGTACTCAAATTCCTGTTAGTATATAAAAATAACAAGACACTGTTTTCTACATACAATAGAATTGATATATATTAATGAGTAACTTAGGATATATCAAGAATGTTCTAAATGCCTAGCCATGGACATGTTAGAGATAGAAGATACTCCAAAGGAAAAACAGCAACTACACACAGAACCTGAGGTAGCCTTAACTCAGAAAAAACATCTTTCCATAGCCAGCACCCTCTGCCTATATTCCGTAATTACTTTCCTTCACCTCAAAAGTTACTGTATACAAAATAAGTAAATATTTCCTAACTAAATTACACTCGAGTTTTATTTTTATTTATTTAAGTATCATTTCTATACAAAAATACTGTATGAAACCATTTTCCTTTTTAAAAGTTTTTAAATTTATTTATTTATTTATCATTGTATGTATGTGCATGGGGGTGGGGGAGGCATGTACCACAGAGTGTGTGTGGAAGTCAGAGGACAACTTGCAAGAGTTGGTTGTCTGTTTCCACCATGGGATCTGGGGATTAAACTCAGGTGACCAGGCTTGAACACCAAGCGCCTTTCCCTAATGAGCGGTCTCCCTGGCCATGAAACCTCTTTCTATTATAAACATTGCATTTTTACATTACGGCAGTACTTCCATGTGATTATGTTGTTCCGTGCACTTAATATTCGAATTTGAATTGTGAGTGGCTTTTCTCCTCCCTTTCTAACAAATCAGAGGTGGAGGGGTCACACAAGCTAGAAGGTCCTTAAAGCACATTTAAGCCAATCTCCTTTGTTATAACACTTGGAAGTTAAAAACACAGGGACATACTCTAACCATGGTGGCCATCAACCAGATCACATATCTACAGAAAACCTCTATGTAGACAAAAGTTTGTCTAGTCCCGGTCTCTGATCCCGCCCAGCTCCCATGGTGCTTAGACCCAAATAAACACACAGAGGCTTATATCATTTTTAAACTATGGCCCTGACAGGCTTCTCGCTAGCTAGCTCTTACATCTTAAATTAACCCATTTTATAAATCTATGTCGCCACGTGTTCCACGTGGCTTTACCTGTGTGCCGTTACATGCTGTTGCTTTCTAGATGGCAGAATGGCATCTGCCCCTGCTCTGCTTTTAGCTTCTCTTCCCCTA
>LZPO01055546.1:46963-63959 GCA_001675575.1 Neotoma lepida | reverse complement strand
ACTCTGTAGCCCAGGCTGGCCTCGAACTTGAACTCAGGAGATCCACCTGCCTCTGCCTCCCGAGTGCTGGGATTAAAGGCGTGTGCCACCACTGCCCGGCTTCCCTGATTTCTTTTTCAGCCCATTTATCATATAGGAGGGCTACTGATTTTTTGTGTGTGTTAATCTTGTATCCAGCCACTTCTCTGAAGGTGTTTATCAGCTGTAGGAGTTCTATGGTAGAGTTTTTGGGGTCATTTATGTATCATCTGCAAATATTGACACTTTGACTTCTTCCTTTCCAATTTGTATCCCCTTGATCTCCTTTGGTTGTCTTATTGCTCTAGCTAGATCTTCAAGTACTGTATTGAATACTTAATAGAGATAGAGAGAGTGGACAGCCTTGTCTTGTTCCTGATTTTAGTGGAATTGCTTTGAGTTTCTCTCCATTTAATTTGATGTTGGCTATTGGCTTGCCGTATATTGCCTTTATTATGTGTAGGTATGTTCCTGATCCTATGTTTAGGCTGTATCCCTGATCTCTCCAAGACTTTTATCATGAAGGGATGTTAGATTTTGTCAAAGGCTTTTTCAGTATCTAGTGAGATGATCATGTGGATCCTTTCTTTCAGTTTGTTTATGTGGTGGATTGCAGTCACAGATATTTGTACATTGAACCATCCCTACATTTCTGGGATGAAGCCTACTTGATCATGATGGATGGTCTTAGATTCATCCACATGATGGATGTGTTCTTAGATTCAATTTTATTGAGTATTTTTGCATCAATGGTCACTAGTGAAATTGGTCTGTAATTCTCTATCATTGTTGAGTCTTTGCATGGTTTGGGAATCAGGGTGACTGTGGCTTCATAAAATGAATTTGGCAATGTTCCTTCTGTTTCTATTTTATGGAATAATTTGAGGAGTATTGGTATTAGCTCTTCTTTGAAAGTCTGGTAGAATTTCTGTCCTAAAACCATCTGGCTCTGGGCTTTTTTTTTTTTTTTTGAGATTATGAATGACTGCTTCTATTTCCTTAGGGGTTATAGGTCTATTTAAATTGTTTACTTGATCTTGATTTAATTTTTGTATGTGGTATATATGAAGAAAATTGTCCATTTCTTTTCGATTTTCCAATTCTGTGGAATACAGGTTTTGGAGGTATGACCTAATGATTCTCTGAATTTCCTTATTTTCTGTTGTCCTGTCTCCCTTTTCATTTTGGATTTTGTCAATTTATATATTTTCTCTCTGCCTTTTAAGTTAGTTTGGATAAGAGTTTATCTTGTTGATTTTCTCAGAGAACCAACCTTTTTAATCCCACATTTTTCAAGAATGCATTCAAATGTGTATATATATATATACATATATATACATATATATATATATTCAAATGTGTATATATATATATACACACATAGACAAGACCTAAAGAATGGAAAAATGAGTATTATTCCTATGAAAAGCTAGAACATACTATTAATAAAAATGGTCAGGACTTGTGATTAACTGGGACCAATACAACATGGCAGAAGGGACACAATGCAAACTCCAGCACACACCTCAAGGAAGCTTTGCAGCTTCTAGTCTTTGCATTCTGGAAGACTTGAATAAGAAGTCCAGCCACCTTGATAGGCAAACTGCATAAAGAGACCACAGGAGGGGAGGACCAGCCATCCTAGGGTGCCAGCTGAGTGTAATCCTCAAGCCCGCCTCTGCAATGGGACGCTGCCACACAACCCGGGTCCAGATTGCAGAACACTGAGCAAATAAGATGTGTGCTCTTTTAAGCAACTAAGTTAAGGTAGCTTGTTATGGAGATCTCGAAATAAAAATGCACCAGAAGAAAGTAAATTGAATTATTTAGAATGAGTCACCTCATGTCCTACTTTACTTTCTACTGCTATGATAAAGATCCTGACCAGAAGCAACTTGGGGAAGAAAGGGTTTGTTTGGCTTATATGTCCTGATCACTGTCCATCTTGAAGAGAAGCCAAGGCAGGAAATCAAACTGGGCAGCAACTGAAGCAGAGACCGTGGAGGAAGATTGCTTACTGACTTGTTTTCCATAGCATGCTCAGCCTGTTTTCTTTTACAACCCAGGACCACCTGCCTAGGGACGGCACTGCCCACAGTTGGCTGTGCAGGGCCCACCCACATCAATCATCAATCAAGAAAATACACCATAGGCTTGCCTGCAGGCCAATCTGATGGAGGCATTTTCTCAGTTGTAGTTCCCTTATCTCAGAAAACCCTACCATGTGTCAAGTTGACAAAAAACTACCCAGCACCTTGTAAACCCTGATCTAGAACCTTTTATATGTAAAAAATAATGGCTTTAAAAAGGATGCATTTCTCCACAGGGACCAATAGAGGAAGAGGAATGTCTTTCTTTTGATCTACTCAAACATTATACCTATTAAAATTACACATAACTACTAATCTCAACTGTGTGAACATGAGAGTTTCTAAAAATTCACACAGTGGACAACACCTAAATGTGAAAAGATGAAAGAAGACATTCAGATTCTTGGTTGTTATACTATATAAGAATTCAAATTCAGTGCTGGGGAGATGACTTAGAGCTTAGGAATACTTACTGTTCTGGGACCTGAGTTCAGTTCCCAGCATCCACGTGGTGACTCCAGTCCAGGGGATATATAAACTCATGATGGTGTACATAAACTCACATAAGCAAACACACATGACATAAATAAAACACACCTTTAAAAAAGAATTCAAGAGGGCAGGAGATGGCTCAGTGGTTAAGAACACTTGCTGCTCTTGCAGATGACCTGAGTTTGGCTCCCAGTGCCCATGTCAGGAGACTGACAACCCTCTATTACTCCAGCTCCAGAGAATTTGAGGATTCTGGCCTTTATGGGCACTTGCTCTCACATACCCACATGCAGGCACTTATACCTACATATAATTAAAAAAAATAAAGAAACCTTTTAAAATTGAATTAAATTGGATTCAACTAATTGCGTGAATGAGGTCTTATTAAATGAGAATTATAAACACAAGTCAGTCCCTGAAGAATGTTTGAAATCCACTCTTAGAAACTTAATTAAAATAAGAGTTGGTATCTAGCCATTGGTATTTTACCAACAAAGCCAGGATTCATTCAAATGTGTAACTTGCTCCTTACATTGGTGTTAACATAGCAAGTTTTGTTCTGTTTTTTGAGACAGGATTTTTCTGTGTNACCCTGGCTGTCCTATACTCACTCTGTAGACTAAGCTGGCTTTGAACTCAAGAGATCTGCCTGCCTCTGCCTCCCGAGTGCTGGGATTAAAAAGCTGTGCACCACCACTGCCCAACTGTAACTTAGTAGTATTAATTTGAGAACATTTCTTAATTTTTTATGGTTATTTAGAAAACATCAGTAAATATTTTCCTCTTAGAAATAGTACTCTTCTTAGCAGAATTTATTTTGAGTCCTACATAAAAATATCACAATGTAAAAACTGTAGCTCTCATAATATATTTTGGATGTTTCCATTTTATTTTTATTTGTTTGCATATATGTGTTTGTGTATGTGTCAGTGTGTGTACATATGTGTTTGTGAGATGTGTGTGGTGTTTGTATGTATGTGTGTATGTGTATGCATTATTTATATATATATGTGTGTGTGTGCATGTGTATATGTGTGTGTATATATGTATATGTGTGTGTATGTATGTGTATGTGTGTGTATGTATGGGGACATATGTGTTCAGATGTCTATGGAAGCCAGAGAAGGGTTTCTGATTCCACAGATGCTGATGTTACAGGTTGTGAGTGAGGGATATGGATGCCAGAAGCTGAACGCAGGTCCTTTGCAAGAGCAGTAAGTGCTTTTGACTGCTGAGCCATCTCTCCATTTCCATGTAGTGGTTTGAATGAAATTACCCCCAATAGGCTCATGTATTTGAATACTTGTTGGCCAGTTGGTGGACCTGTTTGGGAAGAATTAGGGAGTATGGTCTTGTTGGAGGATGTGTGTTACTGAGGGTTGGCTTTGAGTTTTTAAAAGCCCAAGCCATTTCCAGTTAGCTCTCTCTCAGCCTTGTGGTAGTAAGAGGACCAAGCAGATGCCATAACAGGCTGCTCAGTCTTCTCTCAGAGATCAGACCTCAATTTCCATTTCCTGAGACTGAACAAGCAGTTTCTGAGGAAGAGCCACAAACAAAGGGAAATCAGTCTCTAACACCTCCAACAGGAAGGAGGCCTGGTGGCCTAAGCCATAAACAGCTCAAGATGATAACCAAATAAGGACAAAGCCTGGGACTTGCCAAGGCCTGCCCCAAAATGGAAAACTGTAGCCCTGACCAACCCCCAACTAACCCTAACCTATTAGAAGCTACTAACATGACTGCCACTCGCAATAGCCAATCATATCTAAGATGAGCTCACTTTCTTGGACACTCCCGTTAATTAGGCTTAAAAGGAGCCCTCACTTTCCTCTCAGGATTTTTACCATCTTGCCTTTGTGTGTGATGGCAGGCCCCAGCATGCTGTAATAATAAATGTTCTTGCTGATGGCATATGTGGATGGTGGTCTTTTATGGGACTTCTCCAGGACCTAACAGTAGTTGTCTCAACATGTAAGCTCTCAGCTGCTGCTCCAGCACCATGCCTGCCTGCCGGCATGTTCCATACCAGGATGGTCAGGGACTCACCTTTTGAAACTAAGACAAATTCTTTCTTCTATAAATTGTTTTGGTCATGATTTCTCTTCATAGCAACAGAAAAGTAACTAAGACACTCCATATCCCAAATTTTAATAAATAAATAAATACATGCAGCAAGAAAGCATACACCTTGGAGCAAAAGAAACAACAACAAAAAACCATCTTAGGAAAGTAATTTTACCACTGGTTCTGAATCTGTAACTCAAAAGAACATTAAAATAAAAAAAGTAGTAGGTTAGCAATCAAGGGTTTGTTTCAACTTAAAATGCCACCTTTCATCAATTAGATAAACTTTTCCAAATTACGAAGTTTTATGATACAAATCCAAAATATGACTGGTTCGTACAGGGACTCAGACATGATGAAGCATGGCCATTTGTTAACTAACTGTGGACGGCAGCCAGGAAACTGTGTGGTACTATAAAAGGCACTTTCACTGTCAGCACAAGATAACATTGCTGAAATGCCAAAGATGAGGTGCAATTAAGTGGGCTGATGGAACAGAACGATGTGAGGTTGCTTTTCACTGGCCTTAGTACATAGTTTGTTTGCTGTAAAAGGCTGGTGCACAGCTGAAGTTTTACATAGTCTAAAATGTTATAGTAAATTTTTTAAAATTTTAATCTAATATCAAAACACCACCTGCATAGGAATTGTTTCAGGCCAACGTTGGGGCTTTTTCTTTGTTAGTTTAAGTTACATTATGACTTTGAATTAAATTTATTGAGTAATATGTAGTATCCATCTACGGAGGAGGTATAGTCAGTAGTTGAACACTTGACTGCATATTCATTTGGTTATTCAAACTATTTGATCACTATACTAGACCCTAGGATATAATAATGAACTTAGTATTGGGGAATACCAATAGAAGAGGGAGAGGGAGGAAGAGGGAGAAACACACACATACACATAGAGGGAGAGAGAGGGGAGAGGAGAGGAGAGCGAGAGCAAGAGAGAGAGAGCGAGAGAGAGCAAGAGAGAGCGAGAGAGAGCGAGCGAGCGAGCGAGAGAGAGAGAGAGAGAGAGAGAGAATATAAACAGGTTTTAAAAACTAAATTCTAATCCAGTACCAATGCAATGGTTAATGACTCACATATCCACCAATTATTATTATTATATACAAACACTGTGGTAGAATTTCAAATGTTGTTTTATTTAGTTCTAGTGACAATCCTACAATATTATCTAATTATAATGTTTTTGTTCACTTAAGAGACAAAGAGAACTTTGTTTCCTTCTTTGTAAGTTCAATGGCTGATGCCACTAGAAATTGTTCTAGTACCCATGCCACTTAAATCTGCTAGGTTATGATTTCCCCTGAGAATCTACAGAGTCAAGCTCACTAAGCATGTGCACCAGAGTTGCTTGACTTGACATGGATTGTTTCTTAAATTGTAGCATTTTTTTTTAAATGGAAAGTTTGAGAATCTTCTCTTCATAACCTGTTTTGCTATTTCATGATAAGCAGGTGTGTGTCCTTCAGATCCAGCTATACTCAATGTGCCCTTTTGATGCGTTTTATAGGGAATTTTCCTTACCATTTCAGAGCCTGAGCAGGGTGTTAGCAAACACGAACACTGGAACCAGCTACCTGTTGTGCCAATCATCTGCTGTATGGCCTTCAGCAAGTTACTTAAATTCTGTGCTAGCTGAAGGTGCCATCCTGAAAAATGCTGCTCTAATATATTGATTATTGTTAATAGAGCCTGAAAAACAATAGATGGTATGGAAATCAGTATGGAAGTGTTAGAAAAATTAAAAATGGGGCATTTACTCAAAGTTCTCTAAATCAGCACACCACAGAGAAACTTGCATATCCATGTTTATTGCTGCACATTCACAATAATTCAGAGATAATAGAACCTGTCTAGCTATTACAGATGAATGCATGATGAAGGTGTGGTACATACACACAAAGGAACGTTTTGCAGCCACGAAGAAAAATAAAATCATGACATTTTAGTAAAATGGATGGTATAGAAATCATTAAGTGAAGCCAGCCAAACTGAGAAAGGCAAACACCTCATGCTTTCTTTCATATGAGAAATCCAAATTTAAATATTATGTGCATGAGAGAATGACTGTGCATGTGTACATAGATCATAAAAATTGAAAGGGGATCATGAAAGGAGACATCCTAAGGGAAGGAGTGGAGAAGGTAATGGAATGTTTGAAAGCAAGGTGGGGACTATCTGGGAGAAAGGGAACTGACTGGGGGAAGTGTTGGGGGAGAGGGAAGTGAAAGAGACTAATTAGACAAATGCCATCATGAACCCCTCAATGTTGTATGAATGGATGCAAGAAAAACATTCTGAACTTCCTTACACAGATTACTAAATATTTTCAGTCTAAAATGATTTTGCCTGATGTCATTATAGTAAACTGAGTCACATTTTATTAAAACCATAATGCTAGTAAGAGTCAACAAAAGATTCCTTTTAGAGATCTTTAATGCTCTGACCTCTGTGATTTGGTCAGTCTAGTTGAAGATATATTTTCTACATATCTGTACAGAAAATAGAAAGTGATCACATGCAGCATGAGATGAGATTCCAATGTATAAGAGGTCCTTTCTCTACCAGAAGGAAAGTCTCATCTATGTCACTCTAGGGAAATGGGGCCTGGAGGGCATCTGTACAGGGCAGTCTCATTAACCTGACTCTACTAGTTACTAGCTTCTCCATCCAGCTAGCTGACCTGGACCAGGTCTCTTTACCTTTTCATGTCTTCACAGTTTGCAACTCTGTCCAACTCCAGGACGTAGGGGCTCAATTATATGTCACTGGATCTTCATTTCCTATGGGACTCCTATATCCCACAAAACATGCTTTTAAAAATGTGTGTGCTTTCCTCTTGTTGATCTTTGTGTTAATTTAATTTTTAGGCCCAATAAAAGACCCTGAAAGGGTAAGGTAAAATTTTGATGTCTTATATTTTATCTGAAAACTGAGAATGCCAATTGTATTACTACATCATTGCACTTCTGTAAAGTGGTTCTCAACATTCCTAATGCTGTGACCATTTCATGCAATTCCTCATGTTGTGGTGACCCCCAAACATAAAATTATTTTTGTTGCTACTTCATAACCTTAATCGTGCTACTGTTAGGAATTGTAATGTAAATCTGATATATGATCCCTGTAACAGGGTCTTTTGACCCCAAGGAGTTGTGACCCACAGGTTGTATAGAGTTAATTTGAGAATAAAATGAGTTTATATTTGGAAAGTTCTATAAAGTGCCTGACAAACAGTATGTTCTCAATAAATGCTGTTTTAGTCATTGTCTCACCTTCATTTTACTCCTTTCAGAAAAGAGCACTAGAAAGATTGAAACTCCCAATGGTTTCTCTGCCTGGCTTCTCTTCTCTCACACTTTCTAGGTTTTCATTCCTTTTTACGCTCTTAGTGTTTTCTTGCCTTTATTGAAGGAAATTACCTTGGCATAATTCTATTTTTGGCTGTCCATTCATGATTAAGAATAGGAGAAGGAACAAAATTATTTTCCAATATAACTAGTATGGTAGTTATTGTCTAGCTAAAAGTCTAGGCTCCAGTAGTCTTCATTAAAAAAAAAAAGAGTCCTCTATTATTTATATGTATGTGTGTGCCTGTGTGAGTTTATGTGCCCCATGTTCATGAAGGAGCCCACAGAGGCCAGAAAATGGTATCAGATCCTTTGGAAGTGAAGTTACAGGTGGTTGTGAATTGCCATGTGAGTTCTGGAAGCCAAACTATGGTCCTCTATAAGAGAAGCAAGTGCTCTTTAGTTGCTGAGCCATCTCTCCAGCTCTCACTAGTCCCTTTCTTCCTTCTTTTCTTTATTAATTTTGAGATGGAGTCTCACTATATGGTTCCAGGTGGCCAGGAACTTGCTATGGTGACCAGGCTGGCCTTGAATTCATAGAGATCCACCTACCTCTAACTTCTGAGTGCTGGGATTAAAGGCCTGTGCCATCATGCCTGGTTCTTTAGTAGTTAATGTTAAGACAGGATAGAAGCTGCTGTGTGCGAAACCTGACTTGGAGTAATGCTCTCCTATTCTCTTCATTCTTGTCCTCTCCTATGTCTGGTGACATGCCTGAGGTTCACATTATAAAGATCTGCTTTTCTTTTCTGCATTTCTTTTTAGGCATTGCTTCTTTATTCTCTTTGGCCCATCAGTAGACTTCCATTCTTTCTCCCACGCATGCCATATAAAGTTTCCTTACATTTGCCTCATCTTTATTGCTTATTTCTCTGCTACTATTTCGTGGAGTCTTAGGAGGTAGAATATGTAGCTGTCTGTGCTCACTCTACATCATGGGTCAGAAGCAGAAAATTTTCTAAAGGAGAGGCCATGGTCAGAGATGACTAGTTATGACCCCTACTCTGGAGCTAGGAATCATGCTGCATATGATAATTTTCTATTTTCTAATGCTGTGACCTTTGGTCTAGCTAACCTATGTATCTTCAACTAGACTGACCAAATCACAGAGGTCAAAGCATTAAAGATCTCTAAAAGGAATCTTTTGTCGACTTTCATTAGCATTCTGGTTTTAATAAAATGTGACTCAGTTTGCTATAATGATATTGTCAGGTAAAATCATCTTAGATCTAAGAATATCTAATAATCTGTAATAGTATTTCTTAAGTTATATATTTTAAATACCAATCATGAGATGATCTAAAAATAAGAATGAGATGTAATAAAAATTAGGGAAATATGTTTTGGAAGTCATTAAGCTTATTCTTAGAATAAGGATATTCTACAGATTAATTTTTTATTTAACTTTTAAATTCATATTTAATAAAACTTAATTGACTATTTCTTCTTTTTTATAAGCACTAGCTATAAAGATCAATAACAATTAGCACTCTGTTTCTTTTTCTGTTGTTGTGACAAAATGCTCTGATATAAAGCAACTTAAGAGAAAAATTATTCATTTTGGTTTACAGTTCCAGAGGAATAGAGCCCATCATGGCAGAGAAGGCATGGTGGCAGATGTTTGAAGTGAAGTCACACTGCATTGACAGTCAGGAGGCAGAGTGAGAAAACAAGAAGTTCTGAGGGGTGGGGTGTCCACATCCTGAAGGTTCTACACACACTGGCTGAACACATCACTGGCTGAAGATCAAGTGTTCAAACACAACAGCTTATGAGAGAAATTCCACCCTACAACAACCAGCACCCCTCAGAGTATTCTTCGAGAGTCTGTCATTTAGGGCTAGATGCTATTTTAATAGTTACAAGTTTTTAGAATTTGGTGGCAAAACTGAGCAGAGCGCTCCTGTTTCTGACTTTGAAGCTGGTGTAATTAATGTACAGTGTCTGCAGATAAGTATCCACTGGAAAGCCTTTCAGAGGCTCTCTATGTTGTCCATGTATTCTCAACTCCTGTAGAGAGGTCATTTTCTCAGGAGGTGCCCACACATCTAATATATCTTAATTCAATAGCAGAAAAGTAACTAATAAAAAAGTTTTACCATGGCTGACCTTACCTATTCCACAAGAAGGCTTTCGCATCCTGTTGTATTTGACTGGCAAAACCAGCGGGCATTCTGGTTTTTGAAAATCACTCCTCTGGGTGCTCTTGGTGTCATAAGATGGTTGGAAGACAGGTTCTGGTGCTTCACTATGTAACCACCATTTTCTCTTCACAGAAAAAAATGGAAACATACTGTCAAATAATGATAGAAATTTTCATTTAATGCTAAAGTTTATGAATATCCAGTGATTTAATGTAACAAGGTATTAATCTAGAATTAAAATATTATTCACTTTTTGTGTGTATGGTATGTGTGTGTATGTGTATGTGTATACATGTGGAGAATATGACATTGGGTGTCTTCCTCTGTTGCACTTCCATTTTATTTATTGAGACAGGGTCTACCACTGAACCTGGAGCTCACTAATCTTGCTATGCTGGCTGGCTAGTGAACTAGGAATCTGCTCATATCTGCCTCCTCCTCCCACCCCTTTTGTGTCCTGGCCCCAAGTGCTGGGATTACAGGTATGCCCATCTTGAGTATCCAAGCTCAGGTTCTCATGGTAACACATTGAGCACTTTACTGAGACCGTCCCCTGGGATTCTTAAATATAGAAGTAAATATTTTCACAAGGACACCAGCTTGTAATGGTATCTAAAAACACTCATATATTTTAGTTAAAATATATCTGCTCAATTATTATACTACCTTCTAATAAAAATTAATATAGTAGTTATATTTGTTTTTAATGTCTTATATTTATATTATTTTATTTATAGACTATGAACACATATGTTAAACATGATTTAATCTAAAATATGTTCTTTTCTTTTTGTTATAGCAAAACAAATAATGTATTGTCTAAAATGATATTTTGCAAACTTGCTAGTCCATAACCAACCCTATATCATGGAATACATTTTAAATCCTACAAGAGCATATAATGCTAAACATGTAAGTGTGAAACACAACTCTCATGAAATTTTTGTTATGATTATTGCAGGACACTGATTCTATTTTACTGCTTTTTCTTCTATTTCATGTCACAATTTTGAGCACAACTCACATTGATTCATAATTCATAAAACCTGTAATTTTTTACTAAAAATAACTGCCCTAAGGGAAGCTATCTTAGTAGAAATGCCAGTACTAAATGCTGTGTAGAAAAGAGAACTGATGGGTCCTTAGCACATATGGCCATTCAACCCTTAGAAATTGAGAGAGCAAAGAACTGTTAGGCAACTCTGACAAAAACACTAAAGCTACTTGATCGAGGAGGAGAGGCCTTGAAGGAAGACAACTCCACACCTGGAAGTTTGGGATCTGATTAGGGTTCAATGTGATCGTAAGTGTAAGAAATTAAATATTGGACTGGCAAGATGGCTCAGCAGGTGAAAACACTTGCCAAGTATGGCAGTTTAAGAGAAAAATGTCCCATATAGGCTCAGGAATTTGAATAATTGGTCCCCAATTGGTGGTGCTGTTTGGCGAGGCTTAGGAGGTACTACTGCCTTGCTAGAGGTGGACTTTAGAGTTTAAAGACCTCTTCCTGCTTGTTCTCTCTGCTTTGTGCTTTCCTTTGAAGATGTGGTGTCTCAGTTCCTTGCTCCTGCTCTTATTCCTGCCACTGGCTGCCCTGCTTCCCTGCCCACAATAGGCTCTTATCTCTCTGGAACAATAAACCAAAATAGACTCTTTCATAAGTCACTTTTGGTTGTGGTGTTTTGTCACAGCAACAGAAACCAAGCAACCCTGGCAAACCGAGTTTGATCCCCAGAACCCACAGTGGAGGGAAAGAATTGGCTCCTGAACGTTGCCCTCTGACCTCCACACATGCACTGCAGCACACCAACCAGCTCACACACACAAATAATAAAAAAAGTCTTTAAAAATCAGCTATGAGTCTATAGCAAAAGATACCTATGATTTAAGAGGAATGAATATGTGATTATAACAATTAGTTCTGACAGTCAAGGCTCNACTGATACAAAGGAAGAGACATTCCTAGGCCCATCCCATGTACCTGCACAGGAGTCCACTTTCAAATAAGCTTAGCTTCTAAAAGGACAAGCATGTGTGAAAGAAGTGCATATTCAGAATACAGTCTAATGGGGTCAAGTTGACGGACACTGTTGAGAAATCTAGAAATAGAATAAAATTGTGAAAATGCTGAAGACAGAAAAAATATTATTTTCGGGGGATGGGAAGCAAGAAATCAAGAAAGTATAACAATATGGAAGGGAACATTGTTCCAAGCTGAAGTCATAGCTACTAAGCTCCAGGTGGTTTGTGAAGAGATATTTTTAGACTGGAAAAGATGGGATGCACATATACCAGAGGATCAAGACCTGACAGGACACAAGAAGCAGATCTCAGTTTATTAAATCAGCACCAGTTTTAGGCCAACAACTTGCAGCCAATAGTAATGAAATGATGGGCAATTTCACAGAAATTGAGGAACTAGGAAATTCAGGACAATAGACTGAAGTTGACTAATGTGTTAGATTTCCAGGATTAACTAAAACATGGATTTTTAAGTCAAGAATGCTTGGTATAGATCTTAAGAAAATTCTAGAACAGATTACAAACAGATGGTGTCTTCTCACTATCTGGCTAAAAATAGTCATTTGCTACTGGTCTTGGACTTCCTGCTTTCTCCTCCATCCCATAATTATGACAGCACCTACTTTGCTCAAACTCTGGAATGTATATGCCTCATTTTACTTCAGCACAATTCTGAGGTGGGCACATCCCTTTACACATGAGAAAAGTACAGAGAGATTAAGAAATACTTCCAGGTACAACCGTCAGCCAACAGCCACCTACCGTATGTACCCTCAATTTTGTGCTCTGTTGTTATTCCCAACATGTGGAAGGTTAAGGAAGATAAACACAGCTTANCCACATCATCTCAAAGCAATAAGTGTCTTAGTCTGTGTAGCCAGACCACCATGGATAGGGTAATTTATAATGTATGTAAGTTTATTGGCTTTCAATTCTGGAGCCTATGAAGTAGAAGAAGAAGACAGCCAGGTGAAAGAAAGACTGAGAAGGCCAGCCTTGCCCTTCATGGCAGAACTGAGCCTACCCATGAAGACAGTGCCTTCAAGGCCTAGGTCTCACCTCTCAACACTGACAGTAACATTTAAATTTCAACATACATTTAGACATACTTTGAAACCATAACTGTAACTACCCTCAGGAAGTTTTCCTGTAAAAAGATTGTAAGGCAGTTACTTATATCATCTACTTTGGGTGAGCAGAAACTTATTTTGCTAGTACTTATTTTGCTAGTGACTCTGGGCAAAGGAGCTATTAGGGAATATCTGGGGCCTTCATGTTTATCCCTAGAGCATGATGCAAGCAGACATCTTAAATTCACCTTCGAGCAAATTCCTTAAGAATTTTACCAAAATCATCACTTTAATTTCATAAATATAGAGGAAATAATGAACACTTTTTCTTAATGTCTGGTAAATTAAGACTCTTTAGTTAGAGTGCTTTCAATAAACACTAGATACATCTTCTCTTCAGTGGTATCCCCATTACTTTCCTGTTTTGAACTCTCTTCCCTATACTTGCAAAGTGTGGTCATGAGAACATGTATGCAACTATGCATGTGTGCATGCCTTTTGGTCCAGGGGAAAGGCTAATAGGAAACATCATGGTTCCATGGGCCATTCAGACATTACATTGATTAGCTTTGGCACAGAATTATTTTATGGCAAAATAAACCTAACTGGGAAATGTTGTAGAGTGTGACAGCTTTGTCTAGGATTTGTAGGGCAGGCTATGTTTTGCAGATTATAAAGGAGACACTGCCTAAGAGAGTTGTTCCTCATTTGAAACTGAGTGCTAAAAGGAAGCTCTGTCTCTTAGTCTAAGGCCTAGCTCCTCTTAGGCCCCAGGATGCTAGTGCCTAGGGCTGTTTTTGGGAAATGCTGACATATTCTTGATGGTAAAGATCTTTCTGACTTCTGACCCTGGAAAACTTGATTGTTGCCATATGGGTCCAATGGTCGCATTGAGAAGTCAGTCTAAGAAAATTACTGTTATAAAATACTGTGTTTATATATATATATATAATCCCCAAGCTTTCAGATATGTTTTCATAAACATTACTATCTTCCATTTCCTTGGTAAATCATGAGATTTTCCTCAAACAATAAGTGGTAAAAGTAAGAAGAACATTCTAGAGAAACTAGTTGAGTGAATGCAAGAGGTTGTAGGCCTAGAAGCAGAGCTGCAGCCACAGCTGCCTGGCTAAGATCACTGGTGGTGACAGAAGCCAGGTGGGGCAGGTTGTTGTGGTGCAACCCTTTAATCTCAGCACTCAGGAGGGAGAGCCAAGCAGATCTCTGTGACTTCAAGGCCAGCCAGCCAGAATTACACAGCAAAACCACCACCACCACCACCACCACCACCACCACCACCACCACCACCACCATCATCATATTCTGGGGATTCTTAAGGACATGGATTTCTGACAAAACCTTACAAAGACTGTGGAATTTAATTGTAGAACTCAGTGTCTTTTAAAAAAAATGGAATTTTTATCACAAACACTAGACAGCCAAGGTCATGTGAGTTACAATGTTCTCAAACTCTAGATACTAGGGATGTGGAAAACAGCTTTTTAAAAGCAACTTTTATCATCTCCTATAACAGTTGCTTCTAAGTTGTGTTCTGTGGAATGCGAGTTCTCTAACATGGTTATTAATAGAAGTTATGCAGAAGGAGTTTCCATAGAGAAAACTATCTGGGAAATGGTAAGCATTTTCAAGCAAATTCAAGCAAAGGATTTCTCAGAAATTTTCTCTGAAAAAGGTATTTAAAAATAAACCTTTGACTTGACTTTGGAAATGTATTTTTTCAAGCAGATGAACAAGCGCTGGTGTTCTGAAAACTATACATTGGAGAACAGTGAGTGAGTGCAGTCTACTTGTAAGTACCAATATTTACAAATTAAAAATAGAGCTTTTCCGTCATTAGACTTTAAAGAAAAAGCAAAACAAACCACAACAGCAGCAAACTAGTTTTCCTTCTTCTAGCACCCACAATTTTATGTCTTTAGGTAGAAATGTATATATGACCTTTTCGTTTAGAAATCTTGTAAACCAATAAAACTAAATGACAGGTATAGTAACACACACCTGTAATCCCAGCACTCAGGAGTCTGAGGCAGGAAGGTTTCAGGTTCAAGGGTTAGGCTATGTACATAGGGAAACACTACCTGCACAAGGGCCCTACCTAACTAACCAGGCAAACATACAATCAAGCAGTTGGTGTTGAGGTCTAAGTGTAGTACCATACCATTTAGGTAGCAGTTAAAATATTTAGGCAGCTTTATTTTATTTTAAAGTCAGCATTACTATATTTTAATTGTGCTAACTTTTAAAAAGAAATGTCATCTTGAATAAAAGAATGAAGTTTACATACATGTGAAATAAAAATGAGTGTTCATTAGGTTCTTGGAAATTAGGGCATTTGCAAGTTCATTGTTGCTTTTGTTTTTGTTTTTGAAATATAAACGTTCCCTTCCCTGTGCATGCCAATCCCTCTTTAACTGTGGTACATCTCTCTCATCTATGCTTTAATCTATTTCAGACTTACTTTGCCTGGTTCTTATTAGTCTAGCACCAACAAAAAGTGAGTATATTGCACTTGCCAGCTAGCTTTGCTGATAGCATGTGCTAACATTTGTGTTGTTGTTTTTCACAATACTTGTAAACTAGAGTAAATTATTTGGGATTGATTTTTCAAGCTTCTACTTTTCTATTTTCTGACCCAGCTTCGTTCTCTTAGTGTCTCCACTGTGTGTGTGTTGGGGGGAGGGGAGGAGGAGGTGAGTTAGATTCAACTCTGAGCTAGCACTCAGTCACNGTTAACACAGGAACAGTAGATGGCATCAGTATGGAAGGAGAGTTCCATTTAAATATGATGTGAAAGCAGAACTCCACCTAACCAGAGAGGAAAAAGAAGTGGAACAGGGTGAGGTGTCTGAGGCCATTCAGATGGTACACTTCTCCTTCTACAATGGCATGATGGAAAACATATACATGATAAACTGCAATCATTTCCGCAGCAGCAGATGATGAATAGCATTTGTGACAACACTGTTAGGTCTCCTCCTACAGAAACCAGTTGTCAGTAGGATACAGTAGGCTCCTCAAGTCCCATAATTGTGCAGATCAGACTCTTCCACTAAGAACAATTACTTATAACATGCTTCCTTTGTGTATTATGAATGTTCTATACAGTGGTCATTTTGTCACTCAAAACCTTTATGAGACTTCTGATCACCTATTTAAAACCATGACTCTGGGCCAGTAAGATGGCTCAGCAGATAAAGGCATCTACCACTAAGTCTGATGACCTGAGATTGCTCCCCACAGGGCTAAATGGAATAAAATAGACTCTTGTAAGTCACACACACACACACACACACACACACACACACACACACACAGTGTAATAAAAGTAAAAGAAAAATAAAATTGCAACTCTCCTGCCAGGAGTCTTTCATGTCAGCCCATGCAATTCAACACCCTAGTTAGGGGACTTCTATTGCTTATTCCTCCATTACAATACAAGCAGCCTAAGTCAGGGCATTTCTCCCATTTATTTGGCTCAGTACTGAATCCCCAGCATCTAGAAAAGGGCTTAACCAAAGTATCTACCTTAATTCTGTTGTGTAGCAGTTTCCTCAGAGATTAAAACACTCCATCCTAAAGGAAGCTCTTTAAGCAGAAAGATAAATAACTCAAAATAGCTTCAGGAAGTCTCTGAAATTGACCAGATTCGCTAGCCTTCCTGACAGAGTAAGCAATAAAGACAGCTAAGAGTCCATCTCGGAAGGAAGGAAGGAA
>LZPO01055546.1:2080-46878 GCA_001675575.1 Neotoma lepida | reverse complement strand
CCAGAGTCTCTTGGAAAGGACACTCTCCAACCTATTGAGCTGCCTGCAGGCTATGCAGTTCACCCCAGGTTTCCCAGCTTTTGTGAGCTGTGAGCCATGCTAGGGTGGATCATGCTGGGGTGGACCATGCTGGAGTAGACTTTGGTGGTTAAGCTTCCTTTGTGTCATTTCTGCTTCTGTGACTAACCCATCACTCACACTCCTGTAAATAACCTCAATAAAACTCATTGGTTCACTAAGTTGGACTTTGGTAGTACCTGTACTTTGGTCCGTCAGAAGTTCCCTGTCTGGGACTAGTAGATGTGTGTGTGTTGCATCTCCCCAGGAAATGTTTTGTCACACAACAAATTCTCACAAAAAAACCCTCTGAGAGATAATTACTATCTTTGCTCTATAGATAAGGACATTTAAGTTTATTTGCCCAGAGTCAAAAAACACACAGTGTTTCTCTAAAGGGTGAGCAAGTGAGAATGTAGCATATGGACAAATTGTAACATATCTTACATGCTAGGATGGGTGAAATCTACAGTGTAAACACCATAGTCAGAAAAACGTTCCTCTGATCAGCCAAATACACTCATGTCTCAATCTCTGAATGTGTGAATAGTTGCTTTGCATTGCAAAGAGGCACTGCAGGCAGGAGTTTTGAGATGAGGGATTATCCTGGAGTATTGAGTGGGCCCACAGTTATCTCATAGGTCCTTCTAAGAGGAAGGCAGGATAGCTGACAGGAGGAAAGGCTTGAAGTATGATGCTGCTGGTTCTGAAGAGGAAGGAGCCATGAGCCAAGGTATAAAGGCAGCCTCTCCAAGCTGGGAAAGGCAAGGAACAGATTCTCCCTTAGGACACCTACAAGGAGCCAGTGAAATTGACTTGGGACTTCCAAACTTCAGGACTGCCTGAAAGTAGATCTGTATGGCTTTGAGCTGGTATTGAGACTTGTAATTGGTAACAACAGCAATAGGAGACGAATACAACAAACTATCCTTCAACAAACCTGACTTAAGAAATAATGTACTATATTTATGGTATATAGAGTGAGAGGATTTTGGCTCAGCCAATAGTTCTGGGGTCAGAAAAAAAGGCCATAGTATCTGCTTACTTTGGATTATTATCTGTAAATATTTCTAATAATGCCTCATAGAAATTGTTGTAGAGATTAAAGAATATATTTTACATAAAATATAGCCTATTCCTAGCAATTTTTTTTAAAGTTTTTACTTTGAGGCATCATGAAAAAAACCATACAGGTACACATGGAAAAGACAAGTTCAGATAACGAAGATAACACAATTAGAAGCATCAATGCCTGTCAGCTAATGTTGAAGTGTGCATTAAATAAGTGGACCTGAATGTCATGGGAAGTGCTGTATTAGCACATGTCACAAACACAACCCTCCAGAGAGCTTTTTCAGCAATCTTCAAGCAGCACTACAGTGCTACAACGTGATGCTCTGGAAACGTGACTGGTTGGATTCTTCCCATACACACAAAGAGAGCTTAGATGCCCTGTCCTCTGCCAGAAGAGCTCACCACTGGTTACAGCAACACTACTCTGAGATGTCCCATGTCCTTTAAATAGACTGTGATCAAATTGTCCTGCAAAACAGCTTTCAAGTCTAATTCTATATTTGTACATAACAAACATCTGTCCAACCTGCTTTGCTGGCACTTTATTATCAATGTAGGGAACTGGCTCATTGTATGTTCTTGCATTTGTGTTAATGAATTTAGCATAAGTCACACGTCTTCTGTCTACACACGATTTTGAATGTTGTGTGATTTTTCCAGGATTTTTTTCATGTTTGATTTCTTCTTCTTTTTCAGTTATGCATGCTATACCAGCATCTTCTATTTTATGCTGTCTGAAAAACATAATTAAATAGTAAATCATTTATCACAATAAACATCTCATTAGTTACAATTAAGGGAGATAAACTCTAAATATATTTTAAGCATTAGTGAAGACAATTTAGGTTTTATTAGTGGTTTTAATAGGCTTATGCTATTAAAATTTGACATTGGAGTATCTTCTCACTCTAAATCATGTAGGAAATAAAGAATCTGTGTTAACAGTGATTATTCATCAGGGCATACTAGTATAATGAACAGACCCATTTTCTTGGAGTAAAGGGTAGTGACTTGATTGTACTTATAAAATCATGTTTTGAGTATTTATGCATGTGGGTAGGTTACATGCTAATCTGAACACATCTTTAAAAGATTTATTATTGGACTGGGGTGAGAGCTGAATGGGCAAGAGCAGGTAAGAGCACTTGCCTCACATGTACCTGAGTTCAAATCTCAGCACCCATATAAAAAAGAAAAGTATGCAAGTGCCTAGATAGGTGATAGATGATAGATGATAGATGGATAATAGATAGACAATAGATAGATAGGTTGGTAGATAGATAGATAGATAGATAGATAGATAGATAGATAGATAGATAGACAGATAGACAGATAGGCGATAGATGATTGATAGATAGATAGATAGATAGATAGATAGATAGATAGATAGAGATAGATAGATGAAGCTAAAAAATTTCTGTGTTAAGAGCTGCCTTTCACAGTCTGTGCCTATGTTCAAGCATCTGAACAATGATAATGACTTAATGTTAAAAGTTCACTTGGAAAACATCACCAAATGTCTTGATAATTTTGAGAAAATACCCCTGTGCGGGTGAAACAATCATTTCAGTCTCAGTGTTCTTTGCTTCTAATACTGCTGTAAAAGTAAAAATAGCTAGATGAGGTGGCACATACTTGTTATTCCAGCACAGGCAGAGACAGGTGGGTCTCTGTGAGTTCAAGGCCAGCCTAGTCTACACAACAAGATCCAGGCCAATTAGAGTTACTATCTCAAAAAAAATTATTGCAAGAAAAATTTTAAAGATATGCTTAAAATATTTCATTGACTATAGGAAAAGAAAACTTTTCAAAGCTCAAGGACCATTAGAGTCTGAATGAAAAATAAGAAGGAGACAAGTTTAAATATTGGCAGTATAAGGAAGATGCATAAAGAGAAAAGGAAGTCAAACTTTCTGAGCTAGAGGTAAGTGTGCAAGCAGCTGCATTCAGGAACTGCAGGAGCAGAAGAATATCCTAAGAGAAAGAGAATGCCCAAAGTGTAGGTCAAATATGCTTAGAACTTTGGCTGGATTCAACCTCATCCACCTCTATCTGAGGCTGGTGTGGCATCCTATGCCCTGTCTCCATGCAGTACCTCCACTTTCATTGTGATTCTATCCTCTGCCAACTCAAGGGCCACTTGAAAACTCCAGTGAGCCCTCCATAGACACCCAAAGATCAGTAGCAAGAATCTTTTAAATTGCTCCTAGGCTGAGAAGTTGTGCCTATGCCTAATTGAACTGAGGTCACTTCTGACACTCCATTTGTACATTAACACATCGTGGCCCCAAGACTGAATACCAAGAAACACTGAGTTGGTGCACAACCTAACAAACTGGCGTAACAACAAACAAAGATCCAAATACCCACTCAAGAATGACAGCACATCCATATCATGAAATATTGCCGGGTGGTGGTAGCACACACCTTAAATCCCAGCACTCGGGAGGCAGAGGCAGGCGGATCTTGTGAATTTGAGGCCAGCCTGGGCTACCGAGTGAGTTCCAGGAAAGGCGCCAAAGCTACACAGAGAAACCCTGTCTTGAAAAAAACCAAACAAACCAAACAAACAAAAACAAAAGAAATACCACCAATGACTAAATTCCAGATACCTAGATTCTATTGCAAACACACAAACAATGTGAATAACCAAGATAATGTCTCTTCCAGAAATTAAAATACACATCATAATAATCCCCGAGAAAATCAACTTAGCTGATGCACAAGGAAATCATTTCAAAATAGCAATTATAAATATGTTCAAGGAACTCCAAGAAGGTATGAGTAAATGCCTGAATGATAATCTAGGAAACACAAACAGCTGGAGCAATCATGCAAACAATTCAAGATATGAAAAGAGAATAAAATAAGGAGATAAAATCTCTGAAGAAGAACAAACTGAAATAAAATAAAATGAAAACTCAGAAAGTCAAACAAAAAGCTCAGAGGAAAGCCTAACTCATGGATCATGTGGAAGAGAGAATATCAGGTCTTGAAGACAAGGTAGAGAAACTCACTCAGTCTAAGAAAATGTTAAATCCAACATGCAGGAACTCTGGTTCACTATTTAAAAAGTAAATATATGAATAGTAGGTATAGAACAAATCCTCATGTTGTGGTGACCCCCAACCATAAAATTATTTTCATTGCTACTTCATAACTGTAATTTTGCTACTATTATGAATTGTAATGTAAATATCTATGTTTTCCAATGGTCTTAGGCAACCCCTGTGAAAGGGTCATTTGCCACTGCCCCCTCCCCCACCCAGGGGCTTGAAACCTCATGGGTGGAGAACCACTGAGTATAGAAGAATGAGAAGAGACTCAGCACAGAGGACAGGAAACATCTCAACAAAATCATAAATAATTTACTAAATCTAAGAAAAAAGATGCTTATTAAGATATAAGAGGGATACAGAACACCAAATAGACAGGACCAAAAAAGAAAGTCCAAATATACACAACAAAGAATGTGTATTAGAAGTTGCAAGAGAGGAAAGTCAAGTGACACATAAAAGCATTCACATTGGAATAACAACTAACTTTTCAATGGAGACTTTGAAAGCCAGAAGGACCCTAGCCTGATGTACTATACATTCTGAAAGACTCAGATGCCAGCCCAGAAAAATTGCCAGTCATACTCAATCCCCTACTCCCTCCAAAAAATATAGAATAACAGACTGGATTAAAAAACAGGATCCATCTTTTTACTGCCTCTGTCTCTACAAAAACAAATCTCACCATCAATGATAGATACCACCTGTGGTATTTTGAATGTAATTGGCTCCCATAAAGTCATAAGGAGTGACACTTACTGGAGTAGGTATGACTTTGTTGGAGGAAATGTGTCATTGTGGGGGCAGACTTTGAGTCCCTTTTGCTCAAGCTTTGCTCAGTGTAACTCTGAGACCATTTCCTGCTGCCTTCTGATCAAGATGTAACCAGCATCATGTCTGCCTGCATGCCGCCATGTTCCCTGCCATGATGATAATGGGCAGAACCTATGAAACTGTAAGGGAGCCACCTCAGTTAAATGTTTTCCTTTTTAAGAGTTGCCATGGTGGGCTGGAGAGATGGCTCAGTTAAGAGCACTACTTGCTCTTCCAGAGGACCTGAGTTCAATTCCCAGCAACCACATGGTGTCTTACAACCATCCATAATGAGATCTGGCGCCCTCTTCTTGCATACAGGCAGACATGCAGACAGAACACTGTATACCTAATAAATAAATAAATATTTAAAAAAAAAAAGAGTTGCCATGGTTATGGTGTCCCTTCACAGCAATAGAAACCCTAAGACACCACCTTATAGTAAAAAGGTGGCAAAAGGTAATCCTAGCAAATGGAGCTAAATACAAGTAGGCATCACTATTCTAATATATGACAAGTAGACTTCAAACAAAAATTCATCAGAAATGGGAGAGAAGGACATTTCATGACTATTTAAAATATCCACCAAGAGGCTATTACAATTCTGAACATTTATGAACCCAGCACAGGGGCACCCAATAGTGTTTCATAAAAGAAACACTATTAAACCTAAAATCACAAATTGACCCCAACACAGTAGGTAACTTCAATACTGCATTTTCATCAATAGACAGATCACCCAGACAAAAACTAAAACAGAAACTCTAAAGCTGAATGACATCATAAGTCAAATGGATCCAACATTCATAGTCAAGCACCAGGCCGAGCTCCTGAAGTCCAGTCAAAGAGAGGGAAGAGGGATTATATGAGGAAGGTGGGGTCAAGATAATGATGGAGAAATCTACAGAGACAACTGAACCAAGCTTGTAGGAACTCACAAACTTGAGACTGACAGCTGTGGAACCTGCATGGGACCAGACTAGGCCCTCTGCATATAGGAGACAGTTGTGTAGTTTGGTTTGTTTATGGGGCCCCTGGCAATGGGATCAGGATCTATCCCTGGTGCATGAGCTGGCTTTCTGGAGTCCATTACTTATGGTGGGATGCCTTGCTCAGCCTTGATGCAGTGGGGAGGAGCTTAGTCCTGCCTCAACTGAATGTACCAGGCTTTGCTGACTTATCCTTTTGGAGGAGAGGATGTGGATGGGTCAAGGAGGGAAGGCTTTGGGGGAGCAGAAGGAGGGATGAGAGGGGGATCTGTGGTTGGTATGTAAAATGAATAAAAAATATTCTTAAATAAAAACAAAAAACAAACAAACAAAAAAAACCAAATGGATATAACAGACATTTATAGAGCACTCAATGTCCAATTAAAGAACATATTTTCTTTTTAGATGTCCATTGGACTTTCTCCAAAGTTGACTTCATATTTGGATACAGAGTATGTTTAATTTAGAAAAATTAAAATAACACCTTGCATTCTATCTGATCACAAAAGAATAAAGCTAGATGTTAACAACAGTAGAAATGGTCAGAGGTACACCCAACTCACAGAAACTAAACAAGGAAGAAATCAAGAATGAAATCTAAAAATTCTTCAAATTGAATGAAAATGGAAAAATAAGATACCAAAATCTATTAGGACACAATAAAGACATTCATAAGAGCAAACTTCACAGTGCTAAGGAAGTGCCCACATGGGAAAAAAAGACCTGAAGAGATCTTATATTAATAATTTAGTGATGTACCAGAAGGCCTTGGAAAAGGGGCAAACAATACCCAAAATGAATAGATGGGAAGAGAAAATCAAAATCACAGCTGAAGTTAGTGAAATAGAAATAAAAAAAATACAATGAGTCAAAGAAACCAAAAGTTGACTCTTTGAAAAGATTAATGAAATTGACACACATTTATCTAAATTAATCCAAAGAGAGAGATGACATAAATTAATAAAATCAGAGATCAAAAGGGAAACATTACAACAGATAGAAGAAGTTCAAATAATCATAAAGACATGCTTTCAAAGTCTCTATACCACTAAACTGGAAAATCTAAAAGAAATAGATGAAGTGACCTACCAAAGCTAAATAAAATGGGACAAATAATTTAAATAAACCCATAACAACCAATGAGATAAAAGCAGCAATCAAAGATTCGCCCAAATGACAAAACCCGGTAACATCTGGATACATCTCAAAAGTCCACCAGAGCTTCAAAGAAGAAACTGACACTAACACCCCCTAAATTATTCTGTAAAATAGAAAAGGAAGGAACAATTCTAAATTTGTTTTTTAAGGCTAACATTGCTCTTGCACATAAAAAAAAGCAGACAAAGATTTAACAGAAAGAAAGAAAGAAAGAAAGAAAGAAAGAAAGAAAGAAAGAAAGAAAGAAAGAAAGAAAAAGAAAGAAAGAAAAAGAAAGAAAGAAAAGAAAGAAAGAAAGAAAAAATTATAGGCCAATATGATGAATACAGACACAAAAATAAAAATTTTCAATAAAACATTTTTGCAACAAAATTCAAAAGCACATCAAAAAGATTATCTACCATGATCAAGTTGGCTTCATTCTAGAGGTGCAAGGGTGGTTCAACATACATAAATCAATAAATGTAATCTGAGCCATACATAAGGAAGGCATCTGGCACATGACATTAGGAAGGCAGAGGAAGGCAGATCTTTGGTATATGATAGCTGCTAGGATTGAACAGTCAGGCTTTTAGTGTAGTTGAGTTTTGTTTTAATGGTGTGATCCTGGTAAGATGACCAGGCTTCAGGGCAGGCCCACACTCAAGAGTATTTGAGTAACAGGAATTCAATAGGTTAAAAAAGAAGAAAAAAAAAGGGGGGGGTGGAGAGATGGCTCTGAGGTTAAAAGCACTGGCTGCTCTTCCAGATGTCCTGAGTCCAATTCCCAGCAACCACATGGTGGCTCACAACTATCTGTAATGAGATCTGATATCCACTTCTGGAGTATAGGCAGAACACTGTGTACATAATAAATAAATAAATATTTTTTTAAAAAAGAGAAGAAAAGAAATAGAGTGAGTAAATATGAAGTTAGGTAGATAGGAAGGTAAGAATGGGTATGGCAGGAATTGAGGAAGGGGGCATGATGATCAAAATATATTGTATGGAATTCTCAAAAGAATAAAAACATCATTGTTGTGGGATAATCTTTTTGTACACTGTGAAGGCCAAAGTGCCTTCTAATTGGTTTTAAAAAAGAGCTGAATGGCCAATAGCTAGGCAGGAGAGAATAGGAGAGACTTTCAAGGAGAGGGAGGAACTCAGGATGAATCTAGGTATGGCAGGAGATGCCAGCAAGGCAGAGTGGGAGTTAGACTGACAGTACTGAAGAGAGGTAAAGAGCTATGTGGCAGAATGCAGATTAATAGAAACAGGTTAATTTAAGTTATAAGAGCTAGTTGAGAACAAGCCTAAGCTAAAGGCCAAGCTTTCATAATTAATAAAAAGTCTATATGTCATTATTTGGGTTTGGTGGCACCAAAAGAAAATCCAATGAAAAAGACCAACACCCAATATGGGGCTCGTAAATCCACATAGGGCCTGAGAAAGCTGAAAAAAGTTACAAACATGGAGTCAGATGTGGCTTCCTGGTGACTGTGGCCCCTCAGGTAGACCCAGTACAGAGGCACAGCTCCTTTAAGAGGCCCTGCTGTGCAGCTGAGCACTTGAGCAGCCAGCTCGCTAGTCACTCCTCAGTACTAGGTTNGAGCACTTGCTTCAGGGTGATCAGAGTGGACCGTTAGGTGCTGCTTTTGCTGCTGCTGCCTGAAGACCTGAAGGGGGCAGAGCCAGCCACTAGCACCATGAGATAAATAGAGCCTCATGGCAGCTGTCATGGCCTTTTAAGACTTGGCGTACATGGTCAGAGAAACACTACAGAGGTGCAAAAAGCCAGATCCAGACAGAAAAAAAAACCCTCTAAACAGGTAGAGTATGTTTTAAAATGTGTTTAGATGCTAAAGAAAGAAAAGAAAATGGGAACAGACAGTCATAGAAAAAAATAGTTTCAAAAACAAAGTCAAGTCTTTAAAGAAGGAGTAAAGTAATATAAAAAAAAGTAAGCCACATAAAGATTGAAAATATACAGTGAGTCTGGATCCTGTATGGTGCTTTGTTGACTAAACTTTTTAAATGCTAATGAGCAAAAAATGATAGCTACTGAGAGATATTCGATCTACTGAGAGATATTCGATTGTGAAAAAAACTGCTAAATTAAACCAGCCTATATATTTTAAGAATGTCTTAACTTCAGAATGGAAGTCAGGACATGTGTTGAGATGGGGGAGAGGGTATGCCTTTGTTCCACAGGAAACAAAAAGCTATGGATTTCTTCAAATTAAATGAATATTAGATTTGATTGGAGGAGACCTCCTGAGGATCCTGGCTGTAGACATAAAGGAAGAGAAAATAAAACCTACAAGACAGGTTATATATAAGCTGATCCCTCTACATGGGAACAGCTCTGAGACTGGATGAGACATAATAAATCTTGTTGGCTACAGAGATCTCACAACAGTTTATTTATGCAGTCCAAACAGCCTTATAAAGTTGACAGATGGTTTTTACCTGCTCAAATATAAAACAAAAAAGTAATCTTTAGCTGATTTGTACACACAGAATATTCCATAATTGTGTTAATACAGATATGTATGTTATCTTTAAAAGTTTTTGTTTTCAGAAAAATAAAAGACCAGACATCAATGAAGACAGGAGCCCAGATGATACAGCTTCTTAGAATGCCTGTTTGCAATCTCCTCAAAAATCTACATCCAGAACAACTTCAAAGTGGCTAAGATGGTCCAGCCTCATAGGCTACTCCAGCCAGGATTTCAGATAAGCCCTGCACTTTCCAATTACACAAAGACTGAACAACAAATAATACAGCTAGTTCTTCCAGGACTTGACCATTATCTCAATTCTCTCAGGGTCCCCCAAAGATGTCATTGCCCACAGACAACAAGAAGTATTTTAAGAACATGATGCTCACATTCCCAAGAGGTGGAATGGATGGTTTTTGGTCATTTGATGGGTTATGGGTATTTATCATAATTTATGAGGGTTGGCTAATGTTGTGTGATACACTGATCATATTCTGACAATAAAACTTGCTTGGAGTCAGAGGGCAGAGCTAGCCACTAGCTGACCAAAACTAACCATAGAGGTCTTGGATTGAAGATAGAAGTCAGGAAACAGTAAGGCAGGGCAGAGAGAGGATCTCAAGTCTTTTGATTGAGGAATGGAAGAGAGAGGTGACTTCTCTTCTCCTCTGATCATTCAGGATCTTACCCCGATATCTGACTCCTGATTTTTATTGATAAAGAATAATTAGATAAATGCATCACCTGGTATCCAACTTGAGGCATAAAAGCATGAGATAGCTGCTCACCACTGGCTTTGCAGTCACTGTAGCTGCCAGAGTTGGCTGGCTTTTCTTCTCTTGCTCCAAGCTCTCTGAGCAAACCTGGGATTTTCCTGTTGCAGACTTTCTACAACAGTCTCCAGCTGCCCCTCAAACTCCACAGGTGCCAGGGCTCCAAATGCCGGAGTTATCTGCTCATGATGGGCTGGCTCTGCCTTCAGGTATTTCCCACCACACGTACTTATTTCATACATTCCCATGTCCACTTTTCAGATGGCTGGCTCCTTGGCTCCTTGGCTCCTTCTCCCATGGGTTGTGGGCTTCTCCTGGACCCCTTCCTTGGGCTGCTGCCACACTAGGATAGCCACCGCAGAACCTGCTTGGGTTTCTATTATTGCAATTGCCACACACTCTCACCTCACAGCTATATGCAAGCAGCTGCAGCTGCCCTCAGCCAGGCTGTGCACCATCTGTGTTCTCTGCCCAACTGTGCTACACAGTGCTAGCTAGCCTCACACTTCACTCTCATCATAATCAGATCTGGTGAGAAAACTGGGAATTCTTAAAGGGGAGAATTAGTTAAAAAAAAGAAGAGTTTTTTTCCCCCACGTTAAAAATGGGAAATATTACAACACATAGAGTTAGTTCTCTTTATAGTTCCATAATGGATTGTTTGAAAATGGAACAAGTAAATGAAGGGATAATCAACTTAGTGGGGATTGACATGTCAATTATTATTTTGGTAATTCTTGTTTTATCCCTAAAAAAATTATTTGATATCAGTGCCAAATATGAAAAATTGACTGATAATATAAAATATTTATAAAGATAGACTAATAGAACTAAGAAAAATATTCACACAGAGATAGAGGTGCTTAGAGCAGAAGTTACTACACCTTTGCATTATGAAACTGAAGAGGAGTGGCCCAACGTTATTAGAAAACCAAACTTAATTTAATCAGTTACTACTCAAGAACAACAATCAGATGATAGACATCCCCAAGGCTATTTAGAAGTTAACTTGTATCCTATAAAATGTTAGATTTGAAGAAATTTAAGTAAGCAGTAGTTTCATATGGTATGCAGTCACCTTTTGTGAAGCCACATGGAACAGAATTATTCCTCAAGACTGGGAAGATCTAGTTACAGCAGTATTGGGAACTGGTCCTCAGTTACAGAGGAAAATCTGGTGCATAGATGAAGCTAGGATCATAGAACAGTGAGGTAGGGTTAGAGGCTATGAGATTTCCCAAGATCAAATCCTTGGTGAGGGCCATTATGATGATGTTGAAAGATATGTTACATTTGATGATCACACCTTATCTCTATGCTGTACAGAAGCTTTGAGTGCTTGGGATAAAGTCGAAGAATCAGGAAAGAGGACTGAGCAAGCCATTTACTAAAATTATAGAAGAACTCAAAGCAGCCTTCACTGATTTTTTTTTTTACAAAGATTGACTTCAGTTGTAAATAGAATGATATCAGATCCAGAAGTTAGACAAATATTAATTGAATCTTTGGCTTTTGAAAATGCTAATTCAGAATGTAAAAGGGTGATCAGGCCTTTAAAGGCAAGATCAGCACCCATAGATGAATGATTTAGAAATACATCTGATATTGGATCTTACACTTATGATTACACTTAGATAGGAGAAGTGACTTCTAAAAATTTGAAGAAAAATCAAAGGTTTAATTGTGGTAAATCAGATCATCTGAAAAGGGATTGTAGTCAAGGCATTCCTAGGAAGAATGTTTTTTCTAAAGAGAATCCAAACAGAAGGCCTCAGCCTTCTGGAATATATAGAAGGTGTGGCAAAGGCAGACAATGGACTAATGAATGTAGAACAACATGAGATAAACAAGGTAACCCTTTGCCATTAGGAAATGCCATAGGGAGCTTCTCACGGGCCCCCATATCAAATTTGGTATAGTCATTCCCTGTCAGCATTGAGGAAACTCCTCCACAGAGCAATTTAAAGACTTAATGCCTGTTTTGGATGTCAGAACAGCTTTAGAAAATAAAACAAAAATTTCAGGAGAAACCATAAAGCAAATATTTTGGGAAACTTCTCTAAATGATTAAAGATCAAAGTTAAAAATGTAAATAAATGGCATTGTAATTAAGAGTTTGGTAGACACAGGGGCAGATGTAGCAATAATTGCACCAAAATATTGACATCCAAATTGGCCTCTTCAGGAGATAAATGTTCATTTCAGGATTGGAACTTTATATCAGGTAAAACAAAGCTTAAGATGGGTCAAATGCATAAGGCCAGAAGGACAGAGAGAAAAATTAAATCCATATGTGGCTAATGTAGCAATGAATTTATGGGGACATGATTTGTTACAGCAATGGCAGATTAACATTCCTTCAATATCAGAAACAAACCATAAACTAAGGTATGTCTCTGGGAAAAATATTAAAAGGTACTATAAAGAAAGTCACCAACTATTCAGGTTGTATATAAACAGAGCGCAACAGCTGCTGATCTTTCAAAGGTACCAACAGCCCTCCTTTAAAATGGTTAATGGACAAACCTGTCTNGGTAGAATAATGGTCTTTGACATCAGAAAAATTACAGGCCTTAAAACAGCTGGTACAGAAGCAGCTAAATGCTCAACATATTGAAGAATTGACCAGTCCTTGGAATTCTCCTGTATCTGTATTAAAAAGAAATCTGGAAAATGGAGAATGGTAACAGATCTAAGAACTATTAATAAGGAGATTGAACCAATGCACTCTTTACAACCTGGAATTCCTCTGCCTTCTTTATTATCTAAAGGATGGTCTATTACAATGATTGATATAAAAGACTGCTTTGTTACTATACCTTTGCAAGAACAGGATAGAGGAAAATTTACCTTCACAGTGCCTACTTATAATTCCCAGTGTGTTAAAAGATACAAGTGGAAAGTTCTCCCACAAGGAATGTTAAGTAGCCCTACTTTATGTCAATATTTTGTACAATGGCCTCTGGAAATAATTTTTAATCAGTTTCCTCAATCTATAGTTTACCATTACATGGATGATATCTTACTAGCTGATTCAGATGTAGATACCTTAGAGAAAATGTTTGAAGAAGTAAAGTAAATTTTTGCCTTTTTGGGGATTACAAAGTGCTCCTGAAAAAATACAAAGAGAAGATTCTATTAATTACCTAGGATACAAGATAGGTTTACAAAAAATTCAACCACAGAAAGTACAAATCAGGAGAGCTCAATTATGAACTCTTAATGATTTTCTAATTGCTGGGATATATTAACTGGCTACAGCCCACAATTGGATTGACAATTCAAGAACTATGTAATTTGTTTCAAACCTTACAAGGTGATAAGGACTTAAATAATCCACGAAAATTATCAGATGAAGCTGAGAGGAGAATTGGCTTTGGTAGAAAAGAAATTATAGGATAAACATATGGATTGTTTGGATCTACAGCTTGATTGTATTCTGGTTATTTTACTTTCTATGCATTCTCCTACTGAAATTCTAATGCAAAAAGAAGATAATCTCTTAGAATGGATATTTTTACCACACAAACAGAGGAAAAATTAAAGACCTATGTAGAAAAGTTTTCTGAATTGATTCTGAAAGGAAAATTAAGACTTCATCAATTAGCAGGAATAGACCCAGCAGAAATTGTAGTGCCTTTTACTGATGCTGAAATTTCCTCATTATGGACAGAAAATGAACATTGACAAAGAGCTTGCAGTAATTTTTTGGGAAAGAGTAGCAATAAATATCCCAAAAGCAAAAGACTTCAGTTTATAAAGAGAACTAATCGGATCCTTCCTCATATTGTACAGGGAACACAAATTTCTGGAGCCCCTACATTCTACACTAATGCCAAAACCAGTAAGGTTATAAGTCAGGAAATTTAAGTAAAATGGCTCAATGATTTTGTTCAAAAGTCAGAATTATATGCTATTCTCATGGTATTATTAAATTTTCCAGAACCTCTTAATACAGTTACTGATTCTCAATATGCAGAAAGAGTTGTTTTATATATTGAAACTGCTGAACTTATTCCAGATGGTTCATAATTAACTTTACTATTTATTCAATTACAAGAAATAATCAGAAATCGAATTTATCCCTTGTATATCAGACATATCAGGTCCCATGTGGGTCTACCAGGCCCTCCAGCACAAGGTAATGATGAAATTGATCAACTATTGGTAGGAAATATGCCAAAAGCCTCAGAATTTCATAACAAACACCATATTAATAGCAAGTGTTTGAAAAAAGATTTCTCCATTGTAGCAAAAGTTTGTCCAGTTCNGGTCCCGCCTAGCTCCCACGGCCGCTTAGACCCAAGTAAACACACAGAGGCTTACATCATTTTTAAACTATGGCCATGGCAGGCTTTTTGCTAGCTAGCTCTTACATCTTAAATTAACCTATTTTATAAATCTATGTCACCACGTGTTCCACGTGGCTTTACCTGTGTGCCGTTACATGTTGTTTTCTAGATGGCAGAATGGCATCTCTCCAGCTCTGTTCTTTTTCTCTCTCCCCCTCGTTCAAATGTCCCACCTAACCTTATTCTGCCCCACCATTGGCCAAACAGCTTTATTTATCAACCAATCAGAGCAACATTTTCAGAAAGACATTCCCATCACTCCATCACTTGGCAACAAGCTAAGGAAATTATAAAGAAATGTCTTACTTGTTCTTTATGTAACCAAACTCCACTACCTGCAGGAAGTAACCCAAACGGTACTCAAAGAAATGAAATTTGGCAGATGGGTGTGTTTCATTTTGCAGAGTTTGGAAAGTTAAAATATGTATGCCATACCATAGATTCAAGATTTCAAGGGCAACTGTTTTGAGTTCTGAAAAGGCTGATTCTGTAATTACACACTTATTAGAAGTTATGGCTATTATGGGCATATCTGTACAAATTAAGACTAACAATGTGCTGGGCGGTGGTGGCACATGCCTTTAATCCCAGCACTTGGGAGGCAGAGGCAGGCAGATCTCTGCGAGTTCGAGACCAGCCTGGGCTACCGAGTGAGTGCCAGGAAAGGCGCCAAAGCTACACAGAGAAACCCTGTCTCGAAAAACCAAAAAAAAAAAAAAAAAAAAAGACTGACAATGCTCCAGGATATGTCTCTAGTAAAATGAAACCTTTTTTTGCATATTACAACATAAAGCATATTAGAGGTATACTATATAATTCTACAGGGCAAGCAGTTATAGAAAGATCTAATCACACTCTAAAAGATATGCTTAATAAGCAGAAAGAGGTAATAAAGACCCCCAGAGATAGATTGCATAATGCCTTATTAACTTTAAAATTTCTAAATGCTAATGAGAAAGGAATGACAGCTGTGGAGAGACACTGGATAACAGAAAAAAAAACTACTAACTTAAATCAGCCTGAATACTTTAAAGATGTGTTGACCTCAGAATGGAAACCAGGATATGTGTTATATTGGGGAAGAGGTTTTGGTTTTGTTTCCTCAGGAGAAGAAAAAACTATGGTTACCATCAAAATTGATAAAGATTAGATTTGACCAAGAAAGACCTCTTGATTAGAAGGAGTGATAGTTCATCAAACAGTGTGACCATTTAATCTAAACTAACCTATAAGACTAACAAGTGCTTTTCATTTGGTCAGATATAACTTGCCAAAAAGGAAACTTCCCAAAGTTAGGGTTGGGGCAGGGTTTTGTTTTTGTCTTTCCAGGAGAATGAAAGCATCCAACTAAGAAATATGAAGACCACTGGACAAATGAGATATCTAAAGCAAAAGGATGAATCATCCAGAGAAAATGTCCCAAGAAAAAGAGCAAATTAGCCTATTGGTATATCACATTTCCAACAGGATAAAATTTCATAAATCTTCCCAAATGTTTGTTTCTGCTGTTCTTCAAGACAGATAAACAACTGTAGTCCCAGTTTTATTAATAATTAAATCTGGCTTTGAAGTTTCAGCATGGCTCTCTCCTTCTTTAAACCCAAGCATGCTTGTTAAAAAGAAAATGCAAAATTTCTGTCTCATGTCAGAAGAACAACCTGATATGGGACAGAAGTAAAACCAAAATTAAGGGACTATTCTTTTGCCACTAATCTCATAATTCTTTGGTTTTATTTTGACTCTTTAAAACTTTTCTTAAGGTATAAATATTACCTCAAAATTTATAATATATATATATGTATATACATATGTATACATATATATATATATATATATACTAAACTTTCTGTCATGATATTAATGGCCATATAGAGTACCATTTATAGAAAAAAGCTTAATCTATCTTCCTGTAGCTAATTTTGTGTTTGAGTCTCTATCGGGTAACTAGGAATTAAGTTTTTNTACTCTATATGTACTTAACAAATTTTGGTCCTTTAACCTTCGAGATCTGCTGCATGTGACATTTAAAATATTTAAATATTCTGCAGTGAACCATGATAATTCCTAATACCGACCTTTGAAGTCTCCAAAAGGAGGATGGGACCCTACAATAAATGACGATTCCACTTGGATTGTGATAACACCACTAAGCTGACAAACACCACCCAAAGATTGGCTTTGGACTGCAAACTGCTCAGGAAAATTTCAAGGTGACTAGTTGAGATTGTCCAGCTTCACAGACTACTCTAGCCAGGACTTAAGATTAGTCCTGCACTTCCCTCTTACACAGAGATTGGACAACAAATGATATAGCTAACTCTCCCAGGACTTGACCATTATTTCAATTTTCTCAGGATCCCCTAAAGATGCCACTGCCCCCTAGACAACAGGAAGTAATTTTAAGCACATGACGCCTATATTCCCAAGAGGTGGGATGGATGATTTTTGGTCATTCAGTAAGTTATAGATATTTGTCATTGTTTACGGGGGTTGGTTACAAGTTGTTATTGGTAATGGTCAGAAAAAAGAGCTGAACAAAGGAGATTATATTCAAGAATCTTATTTTTGAAAAGAAAAAAACAGGGATATAGAAATGATAGNATAAAAGGATATTGAATCTACTTTTAAACCAAAAGAGCAATTACTAGTCTTAAATATTTTATATTGGTATGATTTTTTTTGTATATTGATACAAATTTGANGTTATTTTTGTTAGAATATACTGTACATATGTTTCTACTCTTGTTTAGGGTATTGTATCTATGCAGCTCACTTAATAATGTAATGTAAATTTCTAGTCCTTGAAAGTTATTACTAAGAACTATTCAGGATAATAAAGAAATGCAGGTTAGTAGTTAGTCATCTATTACAATCAAACTTGTAGCTATGTTAGGTATGGCTTCAAGGTTAAACAGATATAGTTTAGATAGACAAGTGGTCTTCAAATACTTCAGAGATCTACAGAATATGGCATTTCAGATGTTTTAATAATATAAGTTTTGTTTTTAATGACAATGAGACATGTCTGCTTCTAGCAGCACCAATCTACTTCAGAGGAGATGATGAGCATCAAAGAAACTTCATATGGAGTTTACTTTCTTTGTGGCAAAAGTTAGCCACTGGGCAAGAAACTGCCCTTACCTAGACTGTTGACAGTATGCTGTCCAAACTGGATAAGCAGGACACAAAAGAAAGCAACTGCCAAGCTTTTTCAAGCCAAGGAAGGACAGTCCTTCAAAATTCCTGCTTCATAGAAAAGTCTGTCAGATATGCTATGCCTGTAGGCCAAAGATGGATGCCCTATCATTGCAGAGGAACCTTGGATGACTGTCCAGGCATCCAGCTGTCTCTGTCATTTCTATTGTTTTAGAATTTGTTTGCTCTGCCCTTTCTGTTTATTCAGGTAATAGTATATCCTCCTCAGGTCTCTGATGGGGTTAAAAACTAGATAGTTATACCATCTTCTTTGTTACCAAATTCAGAAAACTTACAAAAGAGATCTAAATTATATAAAGTTTGAGAGACACAAAAGCTTAAGTTGTTTACCTAAGAAAATGGTTTAATGTCTAAAAAGATATTTTTAGGTTGATAATACAAGTTATGACAGATAATGGTTTAGGTTTGCAACTTTGGACTCACCAAGATAGGAAAGATAATAGAGTATTATCTCGAATTTGCCAAATACAAATGGACTAGACATTGTTAATGTAATTCATACTTGATCATTGTTCAAATTGTATATAATCCTTCTGTGTTAGAGTTAAAGCCTTTCCTTTTTATTTAGATAAAAGGGAGAAATGTTATGGGATAATCTTTTTGTATACTGTGAAGATGTGTCTTTGCCAAGGTATTTTCTGATTGCTTTAATAAAAAGCTGAGTGGCCAATAGCTAGGCAGGAGAGACTAGGCGTGATTTCTGGGGAGAGAGGGGAACTCAGGATGAATCAACAACAACAAAGATTTCAGATTTATAGTGAACAATGGGTAGTTATGCTTTGCCTTATACACAACTCTTAAAATAGACCCCCTACCTTACTTCAAATCAGTCCATTCTTTCTATTGTATCAGTTTTCAATAAAAAACCTCAAATGGATTTCCATTGCATTTACAATAGAATCTGGTGGCCTGATTATAACTAGTGAGCCAGCTAATCTCTTCAATCTCATCCAAGTGTCTTTGTTCCTTGTTTTCAGTTCTCTCTTCTCTTCAGGGAACCTGCTCATGTTCTTTCTTATCCAACACCAGTGAGTGCTCTTTCCTCACTCCCTGAGCAGCTGAAAAGTCACTTTCTCAGACACTTCCTCGATTTCCCTCCCTATAATTCTCTAGGCTTGTACATTCTCTTCATGGTATTTACTATAACTCAAATTGCATGCATCTTTACTTTGAGTAAGCACCAGAAATACCCTTATGAATCAATAAGTTCCATGCAGTAGGGGCTATTTCATTGATCACTGTTTGCCTGACACCAAGGTGAGTGTCCTGTTCAGTTAAGGTTTATGTTGCATTGTTTACATATTTCAGGTGAATGTACTAGAATTGTCTTCCATTCTGGCTTTGTTTGAGCTGTACACCTCTAACCCTTACTCCACTCCACATAAAAACACTATTCAGAGTCTTTGTGATTTTAGTTCATTGCTTCATAACAAAAATGCCTCTCTGCAAAGGATTTAGAAAAACTGATTACTGGAAAAGTGAAAATGACTATAAGATGTTTCTAGTATATTCTCAGAGATGCATATTTATTTAAAATTTGTGACTTCCCAGTTAATTAATTTATCACTGTGAACTCCTTGGCATCAGTTTTCTCCATCTGTTTTTCATAGTCATAACCCATCAACACAGTTGTTCTAGAATTAGATCCTTGAAGGAAAGAACTATGGATGTTGGCTTACATGTGTATGCATTTATTGAGTTCTGCATTTCATGGTATGAATGGCTAGAGATAACAAATAAATGTGAAATATATGATTCTTTAGTAACATCTTTGTACAAGGAAAATACAAATAAAACACTAATGTGCCTGAGACCCTGGATTCTATACCAGCAATGCAAACAATAGCAACAAACCAAACCAAACCAAAAAACCAAAAACCCTAATAGGCTCTGAAGCAGTTAGGATTGGATTGGAACCCCAACTCTGCCATTTAATATCTAAGGTTTCATTCCTTTATTTATATGAAAAAACAATAGCTATTGTGAAGGATTTGAGAAGAAGAATAATGCTAAATCATTCAGCAGGTATTTACATGCCCAGTGCTGCATGAGGCACCTAGGACATGGCAGGAACAAAACCAATGAAATTCCTGTCTTCACAAGGTCCCTGGTGAAGACAGATGAGAAATAAAACAGGGGCATACATACATAATCTGCTAGACTGTGTCACATGGTAAAGACAATACAGAACAAAATCCCCATCACAATACCCAGGGAGGAAAAGGCATGCATGCATGTCGGAGGAGAGACTGCATATTTAGGAAGGGTGGGGACTGTATTATGAAGGTGGTAATTGAAAAAAGAAAGGGAGGGATGGGCACAACTGAGTGGATATTTGAGGAAAGAACATTCCAGCAGAGCCAACTGTAACTGTTGGAACACTGTATCAGAAGTGTATTCATTCTTAGAACATAAAGCATGGTCTCCAAAGTAACAGCCCTGGCAGCAGTGGTGACTTGTCAAACATACGAATCTGTAGATGTAATTTACCCTAGTAATCTCGGAGGCTTGTTCCCAGGGACTTGTTTCAACTAGTTCTCTAGCTGGCCCACAGTAGGAACCATTGTTCTAACAACAAAAATACCGCTTTGGAAGCAGGTATACTTGGTATACATCACTCCTACTGGCTATACTACCTCCAAGGTGCAGGTTACCACCTGAAGGCCTTGTTAAACAGCAGATTGTTGGGGTCTCAGAGTTCCCAATTCAGTGTGTTTGGTGTGAGGAGACTGAGAGTTTTCATTTCTACACATTCTTAGGTGACGCTGATGCTTGTCCGGGTGTCACTCTGAGGATCACTAGAGATGACTTGCAAACGAGTTGCACGGGGAGCAGAGTCCTGCCAAAGGCAGTGGGTGCGGCAAGAGGAGGCAGTACCTATGAAGGTGGGACACAGCGCCCTGTGCAAAACATTTAAGAGGCCATGTTGAGAAGGCTGCAGAGAGACTAGGGAAGCAAAGTGATGCCCATATCCATGAGAAGCTGGTATAATGACACTGAGTGAGGACAAGAGAGGAAATGATGATTAGCAGTAGAGTCTGGATAATTTCCAAACTAAAGCCACAGAATTTGCTTATGCATTAAATGTGGGGTGTAAGGAGTGCTTATTTCAAGATGGCCCCAAGAATCTTAGACCAGGCAGTGTGCATAAAATCCCTAGCACACAGTATGTGCTCAGTAAAACGGTGCATTAAAAAAAAATACTGTAGTCACATAACCCCTGGAAAGCAGCAGGGGAACCTATTGGATGAAATGTCCTGNATCATAGGTGCTGAGCCACTCCTTGGGTCTTGCTTCACGTTTTGCAAGGAGGGAAATGGTTTTCAGAAGGGGAAACAGAAAGCTGAATCCTAGCACTTACTGCTGCTTCTCCTCTCCGTCCATGGCCTCCTGTGGCCTGGCACGTGGCTGCCAGGAATGTCAGGAGAGAATACTGACCAACCATTGTTCAGAGAGGCGCTCCAGAGCGTGGCCACTGTGACTCCAGTGTTGCTAAGCGACTGAAGCCTCAGGGGGAAAAGCTGCATGAGGCTGGGACATGAGCGCAGGCGCAGTAAGACTCTGTTGGGCGTTCGCAGTCGGGCGTGGCTGGCCCCCAGCAAGGAGGGAAGAGCCTGCAAGTCTCCTGTTCCTATCTCCTGGCCCAGGTTGGACAATGAGTTTGAGTTTAGCCAATCCTAGAGGCATGTAGAGCCTGCCTAGCGGATACTGGGCTGGTCTTGAGGAGTGCGGGACCACGGCTTCCAGGCCTCCCCCTGCTGCCTGGGAAACCGGCTTTCCACGAGCCATTCTGCGCTGTGCAAGTCCTGATTCCCGTGGGGAAGCGTGGCTGCCACTTTACCATGGTTTCTGACAGAATCTCTGTCGCCAGACCTGTGGCAAGCTTGAAAATATAACAAATGAATGCTCCTCTGCAAATGAGGCTCCTGTGGTGCGTATATCTGCCCTATCAGAGCAGGGATTTCAGGGTAGGTGCAGGGGACTGCAGGTTTCAGCAGAGTCGGGATTGCATGCCTGCACTTCCCCCAAAGCGCAAGCTCCCTGGAAAAGACATTCACCTTGGCCCTGGAATTTCTTACTTCATTTTACCATTGCTTCCCAGTTTTCACTACCAGAGCCAAACGTCTTTGGCACATGTAATAACTGAAGTGTTTTCCTGCATAGAGAAGGAAATAGGATTAGAGAGTCTGTTGAACTGAGCTATCCTGTGTATGAGGAGGAGTGTGTGTAATCATGGGACGCCAAAGTCAGTTTGCATATTTCTACTCACTTGGGACAGATGTGGACTAGTGGAGACTGACCCTAGACCTTTGTACGCATGTCCTAAAGTCCTGTCAGACTTAGGAAAATAGATTGTGGATAGATCTGACATTCCGCAACCTATGTACTTGAGTGTGGACTGTGTTGTTAAAAAGCTGAGAGGGTGTGTGACTATGTGATGGTGTGTGTGTTTCTGGAGAATGAAGTGGGTGGGTAAGCAAATATGAGGGAAGTGGATTGGAGAACTGGAAAGCTAGGAAGGGAGGGGTCATAGTACACATTTGCTGAGCCAGGCATTCGTATCCACATGGAAATACCTAGTTTTATCCTAACCGTCAAACTGACTAGGCACATAGGCCCTAGGAGCGGCAGGTGTTTGCATTGTGGATCCATCTCTTACTAGCTTGCATTTAAGGAAGATATTTAGTATCTTGGAGCCTGAAGTTCTTCATTCACAAAATCCGGAAACACCTAGTATAGACGGTTTAATAGATGCAGTGTAGATGGTTTAATAGCTAGCATTAGCTAGGACTGCTTTATCGAGCCATGTGACCTGTGTGTGGTGCCAAGGGAACTTTTCAGTCACAAAGAATGAAGTTATGTTGTTTGCAGGAAAATAGATGCAAGTAGAGATAAAGTAAGTGAATTAAGCCAGTCTCAGACAAAAATTATGTATTTTCTCTCATTTGTGGTTCCTACATTTTATGTAGTTACATAAAACCATATATGTATAAAACAAAAGTAGAAATAAAATTGTCTAAATGACANCCATGTGGGGATGAGAAAGAGGAGGATAGGGAGGTACAAGGGGCATGTGTGATCAATATATAATATAAACCTGAACAAACTGTGTGTGGGTGTGTGCCACCTTGCATTCATTCACAGAGGCCAGAGAAGCATGTCATGTATCTTTCTCTACTACGATCTCTTGCTTTATTGCCTTGAGACAGGATCTCTCATTGAGCAAGAAGAAACTCACTGATTTGGGTGTTGGCTGGCCAGAGGGCTCCTCACTGTAGCTTCTGTGTTTCTTTCGTGTCAGGTTATAAACCAACCAACCCTACAAGTTCTTCTACTATCTTTCACTGTTTAATTTTTTATTTATTTATTTTTTTATTTATTTTTGGTTACTGGGTAAGCACTCTACCCTTATCTCTTGATTGATTGATTGATTTTTGTTTGTTTGTTTGTTTCGAGACAGGGTTTCTCTGTATAACACTGGCTGTCCTTGAACTAGCTCTATAGACCAGGCTGGCCTTGAACTCACAGAGATCTATCTTTTTATCTTATCATATCTATATTCTCCCCTTTTTCTTTTTAGCATAGATTCAATAATCTACCCTATCTTCAAACACACACGAAATAAAATGTTATAAAAATGGTTTTAAAAAAACACAACTCAAACCCAAACAGAACCCCAAATAAGCTGTCAAATGTTTCTCCCTGTCGCCCTTACTATCTTCAGCCTTATTCAGCTAGAAGTAAAACAACTACCATTTGCTTTTGCACTTGTTTTCTCTCTTTTAGACATCATGGCCTTCCATATACCCTTGTCCACTTTTAGCTTTAAACCATGGTAGAAACAATGGAAGATGATACCCAGAGCAAGGCATTTTTCCTGTAGATAAGATTGGAAAGATTAGGAGCACTGTGTTGTGAGATTAAGTTTTAGATCAAATAATTTTAATCACAGATTTAGAACATAAAATTAAACTGTGACAAGAGTGGATGGTGAGTGGAAGAGTGAGGTCTGAATGATGATAGTCATTCGGTTATGGGTGCAAAGGGTTATGTGTGCTGCATTCTCTTGTGGAAAGTCACCATGAGCTCTGACAAAGGTACAGGTGCCATGGTCAGCTGAACAGACACAATAATGATTCAAGAATAAGCATGTAATCACAAAGACCATGACTGTAGCTTGTGACCTTACATGTTACCACAGTGTGCACTGCCACTGAGCTGCTGAACAGTAGTGACTGTTTTGATGTGGGTGGGTAGATACTTTTCTTCTGTAGCACAAGTAAAGTGGAGAGGCAACTTAAGATTCCATTAAGACAAAAATCTAAAAGTTTGAGCCTAAAAAAGAATCACAGTTGAGAATTTTGAGAAGAAAATGACAAACACTTGATTAATAGTTTAGTTTACCTCTGATACCTCCTAGGCCAACGCCATTCTTTTGAAAATAGTTCATCAAATTAAGCTTTCCTGAGACTTTTATACTATTATTCTAGCCTACCCTTCCTCCTTTATAGAATTGTAATGGAATTTGTGTTTCTGGTTGAAGTTAATTACTGCAGCATTTACAAGCTTCTCCAGAGTTTGGAAACTCAGCCATGATTTTAATCCTCTTATAATAAGCCGGAGGCAAACCTGATTTAAGTTTCCCTTTTTGTTGCTTTCTCTGCCAACTGATGAGGATTTAATAATTGGCTATAAGATTCAGGAAAAGAAATCTTATAAACTTTTATATATTTTAAGAGACAAAAAGCAGCGTTAAAAAAAGTTGTGATATTTCAACACTTTTTTTGTTACTCAAGGAATAGCTATGGGGAGCATCACAGACAGTCAGTCCATGCTCCTTCTGTGTCAGGGATGGTCAAGTGGGGTCTGCAGGGAAGCTTTGTCAGCAGCCACAGTGAAGGAGCTTATGCTNTCCTTCAGGAAAACGGTAATTCAGACTGCTTTTCTTGTTTGTTACTCCTGAGATCCCTGGCAAATCTGACCCCACTGAGCCTCTTTGGCTTTACTGTTCATTGGGTGCCATCATTTACCATGCCTGTCTGAGCAGAGTTCAGGAAATAGTTCCATGGGGAAGAGCTTTGTGAAACTGTTGCTAAAATTCCTTTCCTGGGGAGATGTAAGCAACATCTACCCTTCTCCCCAAGGTCTCTCTCTCTCATCTGTGGTCCCGCAGCTACTTATAAAACAATCATTCAGAGGCTTAATATTAATTACAAACTGTGTGGCCTATGGCTCAGACTTCTTGCTAGCTAGCTCTTATAANTTAATTCAACCCATTTCTATTAATCTCTGTATCGCCATATGTTCTGTGGCTTTACCTGTGTCCCATTACATGTTGCTCCTTGGATGACGGGTTGGTATCTTCCCACTCTGCTTTTCTTCTCTCACTATCTCTTTTGGATTTTCCTGCCTGGCTCCATCCTGCCCTGCCATAGGCCAATGCACCTTTATTTATTATCTATTGGGAGCCACACATGCAGAAAACATCCCACAGCACTGTACTTTCGTTCTTAAATTTAATTAACTTATTTATTTTACATCCAGACCACAGCTTCTCTTCTTGCCCCCTTCCCCCACCTTTATTCTGCCCCACCTTTACTCCACCCCTCCTCCAAATTCACTCAGAAAGGGGCAGGCCTCCCATGGGCATCAGCATGGCATATCAAGCTGCTATAAGCCCAAGCACCTCCTCCTGTATTCAGGATGGGCAAGGCAATCCAGCCTGAGGAATAGGTTCCCAAGAGCCAGTCAAAGCACCAGAGACAGCCCTTGCTCCCATTGCCAGGAGTCCCACAAATAGACCAAGCTACACAAATGTCACATATATGCAGAGCGCCTAGGTTGATCCCATGCAGGCTTGTTGGTTCAGACTCTGTGAGTTCTCATGAGCCAGGCTAGCTGTTTCTGTAGGTTTTCTTGCAATGTCCCTGACCCCTTGGCTCCTACAATCCCTCCTCCCTCTCCTCAGCATGACTCCCCAAGCTTGGCTCAATGTTTGGCCTTGAGTCTCTGAATCTGCCTCAAACAGTCACCTCCACCTGGATGAAGGCTCTCCGATGACAACTGGGGAAGTCCCCAATCAGATCACAGGGGATGGCCAGTTCAGGCTATGTACCCACTGCTGCCAGGAGTCTTAGCTGGGGCCATCCTTGAAGACTTATGGGAGTTTCCTTTGCATCAGGCTCTACAGAGCCCCATAACCCCCCCTTTCCAATTATCTCTCAGCACTCCCCCTCCATCCACCTCTACCCAACTCTCAAGTTCTCATGCCCACCTGCCCCCATTCTACTCAGGAGATCTCTTCTATTTCCCCTTTCCAGGGAGATCCATGTCTCCCCCCTTGGGCCCTGCTTGTTATCTAGCCTCTCTGGGTCTGTGGATTTTAGCATGGTTATCCTTTACTTTACAGCTAATATCCACTTATGAGTGAGTACATATCATATTTGTCTTTCTGGGTCTGGGTTACCTCACTCATGATTTTTTCTAGTTCCATCCATTTGCCTTCAAATTTCCTGATGTCATTATTTTTGACAGCTGAGTAATACTCCATTGTGTAAATGTACCACATTTTCTTTATCTATTCTTTGGTTGATGGAGATCTAGGTTGCTTCTAATTTCTGGTTATTATGAATAAAGCTGCTATGAACATAGTTGAGCAAGTGTCCTTGGTATGATTGAACATCCTTTGGGTATATATGCCCAAGAGTGGTATAGCTGGCTCTTGAGGTAGATTGATTTCCCATTTTCTGAGAAACTGACACATTGATTTCCAAAGTGGCTGTACAAGTTTGCACTCCCATTAGCAATGGAGGAATGTTTTCCTTGCTCCACATCCTCTCCAGCATAAGCTGTCATTAGTGTTTTTGATCTGAGCCATTCTGACAGGTGTACGATGGATTTGCATTTTCCTGATGGCTATGGATGATGACACAACTGGATATCGGTATGATGAATATTACAAATAGATCAATATCTATCACCCTGCACAAAACTCAAGTCCAAGTGGATCAAAGAACTCAACATGAATCCAGATACATTGAACCTGATAGAAGAGAAAGTAGGAAGTAGCCTTGAACGCATAGGCACAGAAGGCAACTTCATGAATAGAACTCCAGTAGCACAAACACTGGGAGTAACAATTAATAAATGGGACCTCATGAAACTGAAAAGTTTCTGTAAGGCAAAGGACATGGCCAATAGGACAAAACAGCAGCCTACAGATGGGAAAAGGTCTTCACCAATCCCACATCTGATGGAAGGCTGATTTCTAAAATAAAGAACTCAAGAAACTAAACACCAACAAACCAAGTAATCCAACTAAAAAATGGGGTAGAGACCAATACCTTGTCTTTCTTAAGGGACTGTCCTACCCTAACTNACAATCTGTCCTCTCCTTTTCATCTGAATCTATCCTTGAGCTGAGTTCTTGCCCAGCTAAAGGAATCAGAGCTTTCTTTGCTGTTTGACTCTTAATTTCTGGTTTATATAATCCTTTCATAAAGAATTCTAGAAACAAGACAGAATCCACATGCAAAACCAAATCCCTAGTACCATTCTCCATTTAGGCTAAGCTACGTTATACCAGCTTTTTAAGCAGCCTCTATGTATCTTTTCCTTAAACTTCTTACATCATGAACAGATAAACCCTGATTACAATGGCCTGTGTTCCCCTATTGATGAGTGCGAGATTCCTGCCGTGCAGTTATGCAGATGGCCAAACATGCAATCTAGATGAGATTGGCCCAGTTTATAGCCACATACACTAGTAGTGATGTGGAAGAGTACACTACTTGAGGGTTGTATGTGAGAACTAGATGAACAACCAGAGGCTGTGGAAAGCAGGATCTGGTGTGACTCCAGGTTTCTAATAGAAGGTGTGGTTAGCTTGTTTGAGTGACTCTCCAAGCTGGCAAGGAGCTGAAGCCTGCTACTCAGTAAGAAGAAGGCAGCATATCCAGTCCTTTGATAAGGAGGACTGTTTGGCTAGGAGACTTTTTTCATGGGGATTAGAAGTAGAGGAAAGAGCACTTCAAACCGTTCCCCCAGATGGCAAGGCATAGCCACACTTACAGCAGTCTATAGCATCATCTATTTATTGCCTTAGAGTTTTACATGAGATGTGCCTATCAATATCTTATTTTCTAAACTGTGGGCTACTCAGGGATAGCCAGTATTTAAGTTCCCTAATTAAAAACAATGACCTTTGTGGTTTGCAAAAACACAATTAGCAACAAAATAATCCATTTTGACATTTTCAAGAGATGTTTCAAAATTTATTCATATGAATATCATTTCGTATACTCAAGTTTTCTCTTTGCACATGGGTACAAAATGTAGTGACATTGTTAGTTCTAAAGGGTTGTGAGGCAGAGTTTAACTTACATTCATAGATTTTTCATGCTTGGATGGCAGTGATGCCCATGAACACCCATACTGAGTTAAATTCCTATGATGTGCTATGGATTGACAGCTCAAAACAGGAAGTGTTGCCCAGGTCTGCTTTGCTGACATTTGAGAACAGCACAAATTTCCCACACTCTGCTTTTAAACTACTGATGAAACAATAAAATGATGGAGTGCTGACATTCCTTTTTAAATCAGAGTTAAGCTACAGCCTAAATAGAGTGTGCTGATACCTCAGATGTGTTGTGCACATTGAATACTGTAAGCCCAAATGGGGCCCGTGAAGAGATTCCTTACTATTGCTAAATTCAAACAAATCGGTATGGAGGAGGGCTAGTAAGAAAGATGTCATAGACAAATCAGAAGTATTCTTTGGCCTCTCTGTTTCCTAAAAATCTAATGTTAAATCTTTTATTCATTTCAACTTAAAATTCATCTGATTGTATTTTCTGCTTTAGTGATATATTTGTTAAACTGTATAAAACCACAAAATCAAATCTCTCTTAAAATTAATAAAGACAATGAATTGGAAGTTTCAACATTTTAACTTTCTTTTTTCTTCAGAGTAATCCATTATGTCCTTGAGATGAAAGGTCATTTCTGACTTATAATCTCACCAGATTAATCACATTAAAAATACTGTTATAAAGAAACTAATGGACATATGAGATGGCTCAGCAGATAAGGATGCTTGCCACTAAGCCTGGTGACCTGAGTTTGAAGCCTGGGACCCATATGGTAGAGGAGAGCCCTTCACAATGTTGTGCTCTGACCTCTACATGTGCACCTCTACATGACACACCTGCACACGCACAGACACACAGACAGACAGATACACAGACAGACACACACACAGAGCACATTAAATGTTAAAAGAATACTTAAAAAAAGAAATGACTGATTTCAGTCCAACATAATAACTTAAAACCAATTTACTAATTTAAATCAAATGATTGTAAAGGTTTTTGTTAAAGAGACATCTAGAGATAAACACAGCTTTGAAGGATTAAGTGCTAATTGGATTTATGTTCTGGTAGAGTTTCATTTTTAAAAATTATAGTGAAATCAGCTGGACTGTGGTGGCACACGCCTTTAATCCCAGCACTGGGGAGGCAGAGGCAGGTGGATCCCTGTGAATTCAAGGCCAGCCTGGTCTGGTCTACAGAGCGAATTCCAGAACAGGCTTCAAAGCTACACAGAGAAACCCTGTCTCAAAAAACAAAAATCCAGTGAAATCATTGCTTTCAAATTTGACATTAGGGATTTAGTATGCAGTTTTCAATAAGTTATTTTATATTCTAAAGGAATAAATGCTTTCCTACAGAACAATCTGGAAGAATACATGTAAGTAAAGAAAGTATCCTAGCTGGAGGTCTTGGTTTAGTGGTTTCATTCTCTGTCTCTCCTATTGACCCGTGCTGTATTGTCCAACATGACAACACTAACCACAAGTGACTACCTGCATTTACACGAATTAAAATAAAAAATTAAGTCCAAATTTCAAGGCTCAGTAATCAAGCACAGCTAGTAACTGCACTAGTCCGAAAAAACACATTTTATCATCACAGACAGTTCTATCTGCAGTTCTAGTCACATGGAACCTTTGTGTGTGACTACTTTAATGTCAACGATACAAGCTAGAGTCATCTGAGAGAAGGGAGCTTCAGTTGAGAAAATGCCTCCATAAGATCGGGTCGATGGGGCATTTTCTTAATTAGTGATTGATTGGGAGGGCCTAGGCCACTGTGGGTGGTGTCATCCCTGGCTGGTGGTCCTGGGTTCTATAAGAAAGAAGGCTAAGCAATCCATCGGCAGCAAGCCAATAAACAGCAGCCTCCACAGCCTCTGCATCAGCTCCTGCCTCCAGGTTCCTGCCCTGCTTGAGTTCCTGTCCTGGCTTCCTTCAGTGATGGACTATGATGTGGAAGTGTAAACCAAATAAACCCTTTCCTCCTCAACTTGCTTTGTGGTCATTGTATTTCATTGCAGTAATAGAAACCTTAAGTAAGACAAAATATATACACATATTTTGTGTATATACACAAAACTATATATACAAAAATATTTATGTACACAAAAAATTTATGCAGAGTAAACCCAATGTATAATTTTGATGAAAACATATGTACACAGCTTTGCTTTCTGAATTTTTATCTACATATGGGTTCATAGTACCAGAATAACTTTTCTGAGACTGTCATTATTCTTTGTCCTCTCACACTTAAAAATTTCTGGTTGACAGTGGCCTCTTCTCTAAAGACTTGAAAGTGTCCCAGCACCCTCTGACTTGCACTCTTGCTCCAGCAGTGGCCTGTATCTGAGTCACTGTTGAAAATTTTCTGTTCTTTATGTCATCACACTGTGTTCACCTGCAAGTGTTTGAAATGCTGTTCTGCTTTCTGGGTAAGTCAGAGTTGGGAGTTCAGTTTCACAGAATTACCTACCACTATGACCATTCCTCTTTCATCTTTTTCTTTTTGAAAAATTGATAATAGAATTTAAAGGCTTTGCATTCCATTGATGGTGTTTCTAATCTCATCCAGTCTTTCAACAATTTCCACAAATTCATTTCTAGCTTACTAATGTTCTCTTCAATGGCATCTAAAATGCTGTTTGATGTGACATCTACATTTATAACTTAGCAATTACATTTTTCTATTTTAATTTTTATTGAGTTCTTTTAAAAAATTCCCAAATGTTAAACAAAACCAAACCAAATCTCATCCAGGCATGCCCCTGATCCTGGTGCTAGAAAGCAGAAAGCAGGAAGGCTGGGAGTTGAACTTAGTTTCTATGGAGAGTTTCAGGCCAGCCAGATCTACATGGTGAGACACTGTCGAACATACATTCCAGGTGAAATTTATATAAAGTGTATCTGAGGCTATAATTCCTTGAATTTTGACAAATATCCACACACATGTAATTTCTAGCTAAATGTCTGGGTAGTGGTGGTGCACACCTTTAATCCCAGCACTCAGGAGGCAGAAGTGGGTGGATCCCTGAGTTCAAGGCTGGCCTGGTCTATGGAGTGAGTTCCAGGACAGCAGGGCTACACAGAGAAACCCTGTCTCAAAAAAAGCCAATCAACCAACCAAACAAAAAAACCCAAACAAAAAAAAAATCCCCAAAAAACCAAAAAAGAAAGAAATATAACTAAAAATTTAAATTTGTAAGTCTTTAAAAAGTCTAGCATTAGCAAAGCACAAATTTATCATAGTCGGAGTTCACATTATATGGTTGTCAGCCTTCCTACTGCTGTGACCCTTTAATCCAGTTCCTCATGTTATGGTGACCCCAAACCATAAAATTATTCGTTGCTGCTTCATAACTAATTTTGCTACTGTTATGAATCATAATATAAATATGATATGCAGGATATTTGATGTGTGACCCCTGTGAAAGGGTCATTTGATCTCCAAAGGGCTCATGGACCATAGGTTGAGAACCACTGCTAGTACAGTATGTACAGCCCTGGGCAGCCGGCTCAGCCCCAGTATGGAGCTCTACATATTGCATAGTGCTCCAGTGTGCCAGGAGCCCATCAGTCTATAGTGCTTTACCTTTGCTATCTTCAACACTTATTCTTTTTTAGTTTAATGAGAAAAACACTCATTGACTTACCATTTTTAATGTTTTTCTGGGGGGTAAAGAGTTTACATTTAGTATCGTTTTGGGGCTGATATATTTCTTACAGCACAGATCTGTTGGGAACTATTTTTTTCCAGATTTGGTACATCTGGAAAAATGCTGTTTTTGTCTGTTTGTTTGTTTTTAAAATTTCACTAGATGTAGAATTCTAGGCTGACAGTTTCCAGTTTCACTCCGAATTTCAAAGGTGGGTATTCTAAAAGCTAAGGACTGAGAACCTGGCATTTCTTTCCTTCCTTCAGTGTTAGGGTTTGTTTGGCCAGTAGGAATTACTTGCAGATTAGTTGGCTTCTTTGAGTGCTGTTTTTTGGGTGTCCTGTAATAGGTCTAGAACAATCCTGGAGTATGATCTGCTTCCAGCTTCCCGTTTCCCAACTCCGTGCCAACATAGCATTTTTTTCTTTTTACATTTCCCCTTGCGTCTTTGTGGAAATTCACTCTGCACATGCGTGGCTCAGAGGCACGGAAAACTCCAGGGAATACCTGTGAATATTTCTGAAGCTTCTTTACCCCCGCCCCCCATTCAGCTTTTTTCTTTCCCTGGTAGAACTACCCTGCTACTGAGACTCCTTAGATTCTTTTCTGTCTCTTGCCCTCCCCAAAGTCTCCAGGCACAGTTCCAAGTGACCCTTCCATGACTTGCAGTCTGGAAGTTACCTCTAAGCAGAAACCCCTATCCCCCTTTTCATGAATCCCAGGCCGGTACTGGCTGCTGCCCAGTGTGTGGGAACAAGTGTTTTGTATATTTTTGTTCAGTGGTTTAGCAAAGGAGAGCTACCCTAGGGTTTGTCACATTGTGGTTGATAGTGGGGGGATGTCATCACTTTATGTCTCTTGTCATCATTGATGCAAAAATACAGTTCTCTGCTCAAAAGGGATTTAGAGACAGTTTATTCTGGAGCCAAAGGTATGTGACCAGAGCCCAAGAATGGATGCATATTGCTTCAAATACCATGTTCCAAAATGTTAACAACAAAAGTTAGAAATCATAGTATTTTAAAAATATGTCATTGGAAACATCAGGTTGGGCAGTTACACAAAGCAGGGAAGTCTCTGCTATAGGCCTCAGAGTTCATTTGATGACATTTTTAATTTTTGCTTTGGTGGAAGCTAAGAGGTCTTAGCTTGGTAAGAATTTTTACTTGGTAGTCGCAAGGATATTAGGTCAAATGTAAGGGCTGANAGTCAAATGTAGAGCTGGGCAATGAAAAGCTATTAAGCAGGCTAAAAATAACCAAAGATAATGTGCCTCAGGACCTGCAACATTCCAACTGTCCACAACCACGCAAGTTCTGTTACGTTAGCAAGCCTGTGGAGTTTTTTACACAGGTGAGGTTTTCTCATGGGGACTTCAGCTCACATAGTCATCAGTTTAGTCATGTCTTATTGGTTGTGATGAATACTTGTCTGACTTCTGTCATCTATGCTAAGTCCTTGGTCTTATATTTAATATTTACTGCTGAGCATTGACAGTGACTGCATGCTGTCATAGGTGTTACTGATCCTCAGGGCACAGCTGTATCCCCTTCAGCTTTCTTTGTGGGGTGAATGGCAATAGATAAGCTCCATGTGGAAAACGAAGGTGTTAATGAGAGACTGAAGATGAGTGTTTTACAGTCAAATGTGGTGACAGGTAGGGCACATGGATAGAGTGACAGAAGGAAGCAGCTGAGCCATGCCTGTGGTTATCTAAAGCATTCACATGAGAGGGAGTGGTAAGCAGAAAAGCCTGGGATAATTCATAGGAGTCTCCTATGGCCAGAGTGGCACGGATAAGTTGGGGCAGAGCAAACAAGTGCAAAACTAGAAGGGCAGGCTAGATGGTGTAGGCCTGGTGGGCACTTGGAATGATTCTTGCATTTACAGAGGGTAAGAAGATGACACCAAGAACATTCTGAGCTAAGGTATGGCATGATACGGCATCTGTCCAGCCCTGTTCCCCTCCCCACCACCCTCAAACTTCTGATGATCAGCTGGTTTGGCAGGCACAGCTCCATGCTGGGAACACATTTTGCTGTTTGCTGTAATAATTCCATAATGGACTTTGACTATATTTTAAGTGTGTATGTTTCTTGTTCCTCAGGTATAATCTTTACGTCCCACCTATCTTTGCCTCTGCAATGCTGTCATTAAAGGGAAGTGTGCCACTGTGTCCCTCCTTAATCTAATTTTTAAAATTTATTTTATTGTTTTACATCTATACCACATTTTCCTCTCCCTTTCTCCTCCCATCCCCTTGCCGGCTCTGTTGGTTCACACTCTGTGAGTTCCTATGAGCCAGGTTAGTAGTTTCTGTGGGTTTTCTTGTAGTGTCCTTGACTCCTCTGGCTCCTACAATCGTTCCTCTGTCTCTTCCACAAGGTTCCGTGAGCTCCACCTAATGTTTGGCTGTGGGTCTCTGTATCTGTTTCCATCAGTTACTGCATGAAAGTTCTCTAATGATAATTGGGGTAGTCACCAATATGATCATAAGAGATGGCCAGTTCAGGCTACCTATCCACTATTGCTTGTCCTTGCAGATTTGTGGGAGTTTCCCTTGGATCAGATTTCTACCTGACCCCCCAATGCACCCCCTTTTTCCATCATCTCTTTCAGGAATCTCCCCCTCATCCATTCAACAACCCAGTCCCTCAAGTTCCCATTCCCATCCACCCCATTCTACCCAGGAGATCTCTTCTATGTCCCCTTCCCAGCAAGATTCATGTGTTCCCTTTGGGCCTTCCTTGTNACCTAGCCTCTCTGGGTCTGTGGATTGTAGCATGGTTATCCTTTACTTTACAGCTAATATCCACTTATGAGTGAATACATACCATGTTTGTCTTTCTGGGTCTGGGTTACCTCACTCAGGATTTTTTCTAGTTCCATCCATTTTCCTTCAAATTTCCTGATGTCATTGATTTTTAACGGTGGAGTAATACTCCAAGTAATACTCCATTGTGTAAACATACTACATTTTCTTTATCCATTTTTTGGTTGATGGAGATCTAGGTTGTTTCCAGTTTCTAGTTATTATGAATAAAGCTGCTATGAACATATTTGAACAAGTGTCCTTGGTATGATTGAACATCCTTTGGGTATATATGCCCAGGAATGGTGTAGCTGGGTCTTCAGGAAGACTGATTCCCAATTTTCTGAGAAACCACCATATTGATTTCTAAAGTGGCTGTACAAGTTTGCACTCCCATCAGCAGTGGAGGAGTGTTCCCCTTGCTCCACATCCTCTCCAGCATAAGCTGTCACTTGTTTTTGATCTCTTACCCATTCTGACAGGTATAAGATGGAATCTCAGAGTTGGTTTTGGTTTGCATTTCCTTGATGTTGAACATTTCTTTAAATGTTTCTTGGCCATTTGAGATTCCTCTATTGAGAATTCCATTTAGATTTGTACCCAATGTTTTAATTGGATTATTTGCTTTGTTGCTGTCTAGTTTCTTGAGTTCTTTATATATTTTGGAGATCAGCCCTCTGTCAGATGTGGGGTTGGTGAAGATATTTTCCCATTCTGTAGGCTGCTGTTTTGTCCTATTGACAGTGTCCTTTGCCTTACAGAAGCTTTTCAGTTTCATGAGGTCTTATTTAATAATTGTTGATCTTAGTGTCCGTGCTACTGGTGTTCTATTCAGGAAGTTGTATCCTGTGCCAGTGCTTTCAAGACTATTCCTCATTTTCTCTTCTATCAAGTTCATTATAACTGGATGTTCAGTTCTTTGATCCACTTGGAATTGAGTTTTGTGCAGGGTGATAGATATGGATCTATTTGCATTCTTCTACATGCCGACATGCAGTTATGCCATTTATTGAAGATGTTTTCTTTTTTTCCATTGTATAATTTTGGCTTCTTTGTCAAAAATCAGGTGTCCATAGGCATGTGAACTTACAACTGGGTCTTTAATTTGATTCCATTGGCCAACCTATCTGTTTTTAATGCCAATATCATGCTGTTTTTATTACTATAGCTTTGTAGCAGAGCTTTAAGTCAGGAATAATGATACTTCCAGAAGTTTTTTTATTGTACAGGATTGTTTTAGCTATCCTGGCTTTTTGTTTTTCCATATGAAATTGAGTATTGTTCTTTCAAGGTCTGTAAAGAATTGTGTTGGAATTTTGATGGGGATTGTGTTGAATCTGTAGATTGCTTTTGGCAGGATGGCCATTCTACTATGTTAATCCTACTGATCCATGGATGGGCATGGAGATCTTTCCATCTTCTGATATCTTCTCCAATTTCTTCCTTTAAAGACTTGAAGTTCTTATTATACAGGTCTTTCACTTGCTTTGTTAGTGTTATCCCAAGATATTTTATATTGTTTGTGGTTATTGTGAAGGGTGCTGTTTCCNTGATGTCTTTCTCAGCCCATTTATTATTTGTATATGGGGGGGGGTATTGATTTTTTTTGGTTAATCTTGTATCCAGCCACTTCACTAAAAGTGTTTATCAGCTGTAGGAGTTCCCTGGTAGAATTTTTGGGGTCACTTATGTATACTATCATGTCATCTGCAAATAGCAATACTTTGACTTCTTTTCCAATTTGTTTCTCCTTGATCTTCTTTTGTTGTCTTATTGTTCTAGTTAGAACTTCAAGTACTATATTGAATAGATATGGAGAGAATTACAGCCTTGTCTTGTTCCTGATTTTAGTGGAATTGCTTTGAGTTTCTCTCTATTTAATTTGATGTTGGCTATCAGCTTGCTGTATATTGCTTTTTATTATATTTAGGTATGTTCCTTGTATCCCTGATCTCTCCAAGACTAATAAATCATGAAAAGGTATTGGATTTTGTCAAAGGCTTTTTCAGCATCTAATGAGATGATCATGTGTTTTTCTTTCTTTCAGTTTGTTTGTATGGTGGATTACATTGACAGATTTTCATATGTTGAACCAACCCTGCATTTTTGAGATAAAGCTTAATGATCACGGTGAATGATCTTTTTGATGTATTCTTGGATTTGGTTTGCCAATCCTTTATTGAGTACTTTGCATCAATGTTCATGAGTGAAATTGGTCTGTAATTTTCTTTCTTTGTTGGGTCTTTGTGTGTTTGGGTTATCAGGGTGACTGAGGCCTCATAAGGAATTTGGCAACATTCCTTCTGTTTCTATTTTGTGGAATAGTTTGAGGAGTATTGGTATTAGCTCTTTGAAAGTCTGGTAGAATTCTGCACTAAAACTATCTGACCCTGGGCTTTTTTTTTTTGGTTGGGAGACTTTTAATGACTGCTTCTATTTCCTTATACGTCTTTAAATTATTTATTGGGTCTTGATTTAATTTTGGTATGTGGTACTTATCAAGAAATTTGTCCATTTCTTTTAGATTTTTCAATTTTGTAGAGTACAGGTTTTTGAAGTATGACCTAATGATTGTCTGGATTTCTTCAGAATCTGTTGTTATGGCTCCCTTTTCATTTCTGATTTTTTAATTTTGCATATTCTCTCTAGGTGTTTTAGGTAGTTTGGATAAGAGTTTATCTATCTTGTTGGTTTTCTCAAAGAACCAACTCTTTGTTTCATTGATTCTTTGTATTGTTCTTTGTGTCTATTTTATTGATTTCAGCTCTGTTTGATTATTTCCCACTGTCTACTCCTCTTGGGTGTGTTTGTTTCTTTTTCTTTTAGAGCTTTCAGGTGTGATGTTAAGTTTCTAGTATGAGATTTCTCTAAATTCTTTATGCAGGCACTTAGTGCTATAAACTTTCCTCTTAGCACTGCTTTCATTGTGTCCCATAAATTTGGGTATGTTATGTATTCATTTTCATTGAATTATAAGAAGTCTTTAATTTCCTTCTTTATTTCTTCCTTGATGCAGTGGTAATTCAGTTGAGAATTGTTCAGTTTCCATGAGTCTGTAGTCTTTCTGTAGTTTGTGTTGTTGTTGAACTCCAGCTTTAATCCATGGTGATCTGATAAGATACAGTGGGTTATTCCAATTTTTTTTGTATCTGTTAAGACTTGCTTTGTGACTGGATATGTGGTCAATTTGGAGAAGGTTCCATGAGGTACTGAGAAGAAGGTATATTCTTTGTTGTTTGCATGAAATTTTTTGTAGATATCTGTTGGGTCCATCTGAGTCATAACATCTGTTAATTCTGTTATTTCTCCACTTAGTTTTTGTCTGGATGACATGTCCATTAGTGAGAGTGGGGTGTTGAAGTATCCCACTATTCATGTGTGGGGTTCTATATGTGATTTAGGCTTTAGTAACGCTTCTTTTACAAATGTGGTTGCCCTTGTATTTGGGGCATAGATGTTCAGAATTGAGACTTCATCTTGATGGATTTTTCCTATGATGATTATGAAATGTCCTCCTCCATCTTTTTTGATTCATTTTAGTTTGAAGTCTATTTTGTTAGATATTAGGATAGCTACACCAGCTTGCTTCTTAGATCTGTTTGATTGGAAAATCTTTTTCCAATCCTTTATGCTGAGGTAATGTCTTTGATATTGAGGTGTGTTTCCTTGTTTTCATATCCATTCTGTTAGCCTATGTCTTTTTATTGGCAAATTGAGTCCATTGATATTGAGAAATATTAATGGCCAGTGATTGCCAATTCTTGTTATTTTGTTGTTGGTGTGTGTGTTTCCTTATTTGGGTTTTGCTAGTGTGGGGTTATCTATTGCATGTATTTTTGTGGGTATAGCTAACCTCCTTGGGTTGCAGTTTTCCTTCTAGTACCTTCTGTAGGGCTGGATCTGTGGATAGATATTGATTGAATTTGACTTTGTCATTAAATATCTTATTTTCTCTATCTATGGTGATTTAAAGTTTTGCTAGGTATATAGTAGTCTGTGCTGGCATCCATGGTCTCTTAGAGTTTGCAAGACATCTGTCCAGGCTCTTCTGGATTTTAGAGTCTCCATTGAGAAGTCAGGTATAATTCTGATAGGTCTGCCTTTATACGTTACTTGGCCTTTTTCCTTTGCATCTTTTAATATTCTTTCTTTATTCTGTATGTTTATTGTTTTGTTTTTTATATGATGATAGGAATATTTTTTCTGCTAGTCTAGTTGGTGTTCTGTCAGCTTCTTTTACATTTATAGGCATGTCCTTCTTTATATTAGGGAAGTTTTCTTATATGATTTTGTTGAATATATTTTCTGGGACTTTGATCAGGGATTCTTTTCTGTCTTCTATTTCTATTATTGTTAGCTTTGGTCTTTTCATAGTGTTCCAGATTTCCTGGATGTTTTGTGTTAGAAGTTTTTTAGATTTAACATTTTCTTTGACTGATGCATCTATTTCCTCTATCTTATTTTCAATGCCTGAGATTCTCTCTTCTGTCTCTTGTATTCTGTTGGTGATGCTTGCATCTGTAGTTCCTGTTCACTTACCCAGATTTTCCATTTCTAGAGTTTCCTCAGTTTGTGTTTTCATTATTGCTTCTATTTCCATTTTCAGGTCTTGAGCAGTTTTATTTGTTTCCATCAACTGTTTTTTCTTGATGTTCTTTAAGAGATTTATTGATTTCCTCCAATTTTTTGTTTGTCTTTTCCTCAACTTCTTTAAGGGATTTTTTTTTCATATCCTCGTTAAGGACCTCTATCATCTTCATAAAGTTATTTTTTAAGATAAGTTTCTTATGCTTCAGCTGTGTTGGAATGTTCAAGTCTTGCTGTTGTAGGATACCTAGGTTCTGGTGGTGAGATACTGCCCTTTNTGTTATTGATTGTGTTCTTACACTGGTGTTTAGGCATCTGCGTTTGAAATGATTATAGGTCTAGGTGTTGATTCTTGTATTTTTCTTTGTTGGATGGGTGTTTTGTTCCTTGGTTTCTGTTTCCTCTCTGGTCTCCAGGTCTAAATGGCCAAGAGTTCTGGTGACTTGTGAGTAGTCAGGCCCAGTAAGATGTCTCCACTGGGGGTTTTGGAGCCTTGGATCCCTTGATCCGGTCTGGCCTCGGTTAAGCTGATCTTGAGTCTCTAGATCCAGCTTGGCCTCCAGTAAAGCCTGAGTCATCTTCTGGGGTACCTTCTGGCAGAGTTTCTGGGGCTGTTCTTCCAACTGATGTGACTGTATGTGGGCCTATGTCATGTGTTCTTCCAACTGGTGTGGGCTGTGTCTGGGCCTATGGAGTCTGCTGGAGTTCTGAGAAGGGCTGGCCACAGGGAAGATAATGAGATGGTGTGGGTAGTGGGGGAGCAGAATCCAGGGGGTGGCAGCAGTCCAGCTAGCAGGCAGGTCACTTACCTGCTCACTGACCACTGGTGAGAGCTGCACCAGAACAGTGGAATTCCTCTGGAGTTGGGGACAGGAACCAGCAGCAGTGGTTCTGGTGCTGAGATGGGATAGGGCACGCTGATGTAGTCTGAGCCTCAGTGGCGTGAGTCCACTAAGACTGGGGACAGGGCCCAGTAGCAGCAGGGCCAGGGATGAGCTAGGATAGCGTTGGCCTGGGGAAGGGTTGTGGGGTACAGAATTCAGGGAGGGGTACAGTTCTGATGGCAGGCACTTACTCATTCTAGTTAATTTTCTTAATCCATCTATTTTATCGTAACTTGTATACATTCTCTCCAAAGGCTCTCTGCTCTTCTTTTGCAGATGTCAATTCTCATTGTGTGCTATGGCGTGAATCAACAGATGTTTCCTGAAATGTTTCTTCCAATAACAAATGTTTCTCAGAGATATGCACGTCCGCTGTTCTAAAAGACAATGCACCCTTTATCTTGGGCTGTAGGGCTTTGTGTGACTTCTAAGGCTTGTTTTCATTAGCATTCATATCTTAATGAGGAAAGTTTATTTATATACTGGCTTGTATTTGCCGAAAGAAAATTATATTTCTCTCGTGTTCAAAGTCTTAGAGTGGCTGATGTGCCCTAACTGATGCTGTGTTATGGCACTTTTATATCATTAGTTTTTAATATCAGTAGTTTTTCTTTCTTTTTTTTTTAAATTATGGCATATATAATACATATAAAAGCCATACAGAATACTTTGTAGATTTTAATTACAAAGTGAGCATTTATGAGTTTACAACTCAAGTGAAGAAATTAAGCTCCTAGCTGGCCAGGGGGTGCTTTCTGTGTATGTGTCCCAGCTGACAACCCACTCCCTCTAGCTTGGACATAACCACTGCCCTTGTTTTGCAATAAGTACCCCTTTTTTTTCTCTACTTCTGTTACTGCTGCTGACATCCTTCAACAGTTTCTCCTAGATTCTGCTTCTGAGGTTCTTTTCTTTGCTCAAATGCCATGCTTTGACTAAAAGGACAGCCCATTATACCACCACCATGTTTTCCTTGGGTGCTGTAACTTAAGTGGAAGAAAGTGTGGTAATTAGGATCAGTGAAGAAAGAAAAGCTGATTCATCTAAACTTCCTTGAAAAAAATCACCATTCATATTGTTGAGATTCCTATTCTATACATTTCCCCTCTGGTTGATATCAATCCTACATCTCCAAAGTATTAGTAGGCAGTACACTCTGTGCAGATTTCCTGATTGAGTTTTGTAGGCATGTTTTCATCCAGATGAATTTCATAGAAATTGTGCCTTCATGCTTGTAGAGTAAAATAATGATGATTTGTATAACTGGACTTTCTTTAGACCACCAGCTCCCAAATAATGACATGGAAACTTCTTATTAATTATGAAAGCTTGGCCTTAGGTGAGAAACTGTCCCAGGTTGACCTCTCTGGTCTCAAGTGTAGTTACTGTGACTACAACCTAAGCCACTTCAGTGATGGTAAATGCTTTGCAGTACTTTGGGGATAGGAATCTTGGTAGGACCGGGAGTGCCTATGGCATCCTATTGATCTCCCTGGAGAGGCTTCTGGAAGAAAGGTACAGGTTTTCATGGCGTGGGAAAAGTGCAGCTTCTTGGCCATTTCCAAAGTCTGAGATAATCCTTTGCTCCCTTAAGTCTTAGCATTTCTGCTTCTCTTTTACCCAATGAAGACCCAGTATGTATCTTTGTCCATACCTACAGTACAGTGCTCTCTCTCTCTCTCGTCNTTCTCTTTTTCAAAACAGGGTTTCTTTGTGTAGCCCTGGCTGTACTGGAACTCACTCTGCAGACCATGCTGGCTTTGAATTCAGAGATCTGCCTGCTTCTGCCACTTGAGTGCTGGGATCAAAGGCGTGCGCCACCACCAGCAATGCTCTCTTAAAATAAACCTTAGAAGAAAAGTCTTCAGATGCACCTGTCATCAAAACCCTCCCCAAAGAAAAGGAACACAAAATCATGTCTGCTTTCCTTCACATGGAGTAGGGAAATAGAACGAAATAAAATTAAACTACCCAACAAATATACTGCTTGTCATCATGATAGTCTCAAATAATAGGAATGTTTCTTTTCTTTTAGGTTATATGGAAGGTCATTTCCCAACATTGCACTGTCTTATATATGTGTGATATGTTATTATAATCCATGGAATGAACTTTTTAAGCTAACAGACATCCCANCTCTATTCCTTTCTCTCAATTCTCACCATGCAGCAGATGAGAAGTTTGGGTACAGACTTGGAGGCACAGTCTAAGGCACATGAAACTACATATAGCAGTGGAATCTAGTATACAGATAGGATGGTAGTTTCCAGCCTGCATTTCCAAGGGATTTGAAATAGACCAGAAATAAAGGAAGGAGAGGCCAAGCTCGATGGACCTCTCCATTCCATTTCGATCATACCAGCTGTGCTAAACAACAACAACAAAACACAGCAACCAACTTCTTTTATGTGTTCAATTCTACATAAAGTTGTGTTTTAATGGAGGCTTCCATTATAAAAATGTGAAAATCAGGACCACAGTGATGAAGATGCTTGTTACACGATCCTGACAGCTTAGGACCCACATACAAGGTAGAAGGAGAGAATGACTTATGAAAAACTGTCCTCTGACCTCTACACACATCACAGAACATGCATTTCTGCATTCACACACAAATGCACATGCACACACACATGCAATAAAAAGAAATAAAATTGCTGGGCAGTGGTGCACATGCCTTTAATCCCAGAACTTGGGAGGCAGAGGCAAGTGGATCTCTGTGAGTTGAGACCTGATCTACAGAGCAAATTCCAGGATAGCCAGGGCAACACAGAAGAAACATGTCTCAAAAAACCAATATAGAAATCATCCAAGAACATATGTATTATATGCACATTTGAAACACTATTTTCTGTTAAAGGTCTTTCCTATTCAATATTATAATTCCATGGTATAGAAATTAACCCTCTCCTTCAAATATTATGTTGCCTGATTATCATTTGAAGACTCCCAATTGATTGTCCAAGTTTAGGTAATTTATTTAGACTTTCAGTGGTTTTAGTCATAGGATTGCAGCTGAAGGGAGGAGATATGAATCGTGAAGCTTGCTATACTGAAATAAACTCTTCTAGCTGCCGTCACCCAGCCTGCCTCTCCACTCCACAGAACAATGAGGTCAAATATGCCAAGTAGCTCCAGCTTAGTCCTTCATCAGGCCTGGATTTACCAGAATTCTGCACACTATCTCTATCGCTATTACTTTCTGGCTACAGTGATCATCATACACATTTATTTTAACCATTTTTAAGACTTCAGTAACAATAAAAATTACTCAACTTTAATAGTAAATTATTATTCAGAGGACATGAAAATTCACCCTATTAGGCAACAGTACCTAAAGATAATTTTAGATAGCTAACTTTATTTCATGTTTAGCCAAATAACACGTATATTGTAATGTTTTCTGAAATTAATGACTCAATAAGACAATGCTTCACTTGAATGATCATATCTGATATTTTACAACAACATTTTATTTTATAATATTTGGTTTCTTCTTGCTAAAAATATAGGTGGGTAAAATTTTTTCAGTTTCAGACATTTTAGTAACATATTATTCTGAGGTTTCCAGAACAGAAAGTTCCCATTTTTAATCCTACTACTACAAATTTAAGAATGTGTTTTATTTCTGCAATGTAAGCTTTACAATTGTTATTTTTCTCCCATTAATATCGAATACTAAAATTAGAGTATTCCAGTTTAGAGATGGTATTTTCATTAGAAAAGTCTGTCCGGTCGATGCGAGAACTAGGACTCCCAACCTTGCTTAGCCAGGCCTTCCTACAAAACAGAAACAAACAGAAATGAGCATGTATAGTACACACAGAGTTACTAAAAGATCATATAAGAGGTAATAAAGGAAGTTCANGTTTGCAATGCAACTTTTGCATATAATGTCACAATGAAGGACATTATTCTATATACCAAAAATTAATTAAAATAAACAAATTGCTTTCATTGTATATGCTGTTATAAGAATACTACCAAGTATAAGGTTACACATGGACAAAGAAAAGGTAATAATTTAAGCAACTTACTTTATATTAGGATCATTCTCCCTATCCTAAAAGAAACACTTCAAGGTCATTATTACCTAGCTCTTTTAAGTTTCAAAATATTTTTACAAAGTGATTAGTAGTAAAAGTAATTCACCATTCTTTTTATTACCAAGTATATGGTAGACTCATGTGTGTGTGTGTGTGTGTGTGTGTGTGTGTGTGTGTGTGTGTAGGTGTATATACATGTTATGCCACGGCAAGTCCAGTAGAGTCTGCGTAGCATGTGGAAAAACGTGCTCGTAGGCCTGAGGCTGAGGCTTCAAGGAAGCTCTGCTCCTGGAAGGCTTGGCTGTTCCCCAAGAAGGAGGTGTACTCTATGCTTCATGGCCACAGTGACTGGGGGATATCTTTTCTTGCTGTCAGTTTCTTTTGTTTCTGTCCTGCTTTCTTATGGGAAACATCAGTCAAGCCTGCAGCAGTTCTCAGGAACTGGACCGGAGAGTGACCCCCCCTACTGTCAC
>LZPO01055545.1:22569-48424 GCA_001675575.1 Neotoma lepida | reverse complement strand
AAAATCTCAAACATGCAAAGAGCCTACAAACTGAAGATCAAAAACACAAGTGCATTTTAAAAATGGGCAACAAGGGCTGGAGAGAGGACTGGGTGGTTAAGAGTGCTGGCTGCTCTCCCAGAGGACATGCGTTCAGTTCCCAGCACCCACATGGTGGCTCACAATCTGTAACTCTAGCTCCAGGAATCCAACCCTGATCTGATTTCCTCAAGTACCAGGNACAACATGGTGCACAGACATACAGGCAGGTAAAACACGCATATACACACAATAACAAAATGATAATTTTAAAAATAAATAATGAATAATGGACATCAACAGATATTTCTCCAAAAAGGTTACACAAATGGCCAATAAGGACACAGAAAGATATTATCTAAAAGCATTAATCAGTTAAAGAAATGCAAAACAAAACCAGAATGAAATTTCACTTCCTTCCCATTAGGTTGGCTCTAATACAAAAAATAATACTTGTTGGAGAGAATACAGAGAACTGGAGACCCTCCTACACTGCATGGAAATATGGAAATGGTAAAGCCACTGTAGGAAAAGGTGTGACTCAGCAACCAACTCCTAGGTATCCACCCAAAGAACTGAGAACATGGACTCAAATATCAGTACATATATGTTCATAGNGACACCAACCACAACAGCCATAAGGACTAAGTCTAACTGTCCAACTATGGGTAAATGATAAACAGTGGGGTGGGGTGGGGGAGGGTGCGTGCATGCGTGTGTGTGTATGTGTGTGTGTGTGTGTGTGTGTGTGTGTGTAGAGAGAAAGATACAGATATGAAATAGTATTCCAACCATAAAAAGTTAAGTGCTAGTATGTATTATATAGAGATGAACTTCGCACATGCCTTTCATTCTGTATCTACCTGCCACTGAGTTGTTAACTTGAAAGTGGTAAATTTTATTATAACTAATGACAAAAAAATGTTCTCAAGCCAGGCATGGTAGTGTATGCCTTTAATCTTCACTCAGGAGGCAAAGGCAGGAGGATCTCTGAGAGTTCAAGGCCACTCTGGTCTATATAGTATCAAGCTATATAAGGAGAATTTGTTTAAAAAAGAAAAAGTTTTCAAGATTCATCCATTTCTGTGTGTATTCCACTATATACCACAATTTACCTATTTATATGTCAATGAACATTTTGGTCAAATTCAGTGTTTATTTTGAAAAGACAGTTATGAATATTTCTATGGAAATACTTTTTGCTCACATCTATTTTAGATGTGAACTTCCCTTATCATCTCATGAAAATAAATGACGAAAACATTCCACATACCAAAAATCTAACTGAACNGAAATGAAAAGCAACTTCAGACATTAAGATAATATGCCTTCTTAAACAGGCTCAACGAACAAAAGCCAATAGCATGCTAGCCTGTAAAAATGAGGAAAATTAAAGAATGTGTGTGAAATGCTATGCTGTGCAAGCCAAAACTGCACCTGAAGCTGAACAAGCGATCTGNTAATAGTATGTACCTTTCTTCTACACTTCCTCTACACTTTCAAGCGTGAATTCCACAAAAGTTAAGCTCTGAGAGGCCATGGCAGAAAGGAAACTCCAGAACCCAGCTACTCTACCTCTTGCTAGTGGCTGAAATGTCATGTTTCGATCACATCACCTAAAACTAGAGACAGTAACTGTCCACCTTGGAAAGCTGTGATGAGGACTAAAGACTGAAGCCCCCCAAACAGTGTTGTCACCACCACTGCTGCCCCCCAGCACAGCTGTCACCATCAGGACCATCTGTCTGTCTCTCCTTTCTAAGATATGCTCAAGACTAAGATACCCATGGTTGTTCTACTAAGCAGCACTAAAAATTAACAGAAAATACACAATGAATTAATACCTATCCAGTTAAGTTCATTAAAAACAACCCAATTAAACATGTATCCTACAGGGTTCAGCTAAGGGCTCCACTGAGCTCAGTCAGAATGCTGCACTGGAAAAGAAATGTAAATGTATTTCTCACACTCACCACCAAATCTGTGGCTACTGACTTGCCCAGAAAGAAAAACTTCTTGCAACACAATTTCAGGTCCATATATTAGCTACATTATTCTGAAAGAATGTGTTTTCAGCAAATTAATGGAGATACTAGCATAAATAGACTATTTTCTCAGCTTTATAAGCTTCTTTCCATCACTAAAATACATTTCCCCGAAGCACACTTGATTCTGAACAAAGCACCAAGGTACATCTGCACTGAATGATTAACTGGTCCAATCCAACTCCCTCCCTGGGGATTTAGAAGTAGCATGAGAGAAAAGGGAGAAAGAAGGCACGGTGAAGGCTGGACCCAAGCTCATGGACACAGAGTCTAACCTAGATTTCCTAGATGGACTCTCCCATTGGTCTTAAATTCAAGGGTTTCGGCTGTGGTGGTTCCAACTCTAAGGTGCTATTGCTGTGTCACTCCAGCACACTTAGTGCCAGTGAGCTTTCCTTTGCAGCTGGCCTGTCCTGGGCCTTGTCACTCTTGGAGCACACGAGTACAGACTACAGAGCTATTCAGTCAGAAATAACCAAATCACAAATGTCACAACTGAGACACCCTATTATTAACACGCTTGAACAATGGAAATACAATGGAACTAAGAAAAGGAAATAATAGCAAGGGCCAACCTTATTCTCATGTGATTATGAGTATTTACTCCAGAATTTTAAAAGTCAATTGTCCAAAAGCAGCTATTCTCTTTAAAATAGTACCTGCTTATACGGTCTTTTCTTGTATTACATCACTGTACAGAAAATTCAAGAATGAAAAATATTTTTTGTTTTGTTTTGTTTTTCAAGACAGAGTTTTCCTATGTAATCTCCCTGGATGTCCTGGAACTAACTCTGTAGACCAGGCTACTCCAACTCATATCTGTATGTCTCTGCCTCCAGAAGAGTGCTGGGATTAAAGGCATGTGTCACCAATGCCCAGCTGAAAAATAATGTTTTAAAACATAATATGACACTCAAGTATAGGATGTTTAAAAAAAAGCTGGGTAATTTAATTATTAGAAAATTAAATGCCAAAAGAAATTTTACTAAATGGCCAAAAGGAAAAATATCAAACAAAGCCTTTAGTTGCTTTACAGAATGGTGGCATTCTAGGAGGGTCTCTTAGGCATTACAATACAATTCCAGCAGTCACCTCTTCTCCAGTGATGCTACACTTCGACTCTGATCACCACACTGGAGGCTGGGATTCTATTACACTAAACACAACTCACATGAAAGAGTTTCATAATCTCAACAGACTTGGAAACACATTTTAAAAGGAAACAAAACAAATAAAAATCATAACATGCCATTGAATTCAAACAGTGAATAATACACAAGCTGCCTCTGATGAGAGTGCACTCAAACAAACAAACAAACAAACAAACAAAAAAAGAACTCATCTATAAGTAACTGTTCAGGAGCGGAAGCTCTTTAGTACGGAATATGATCCAATGCACAACTAGTTTAGCTAAAATGCTATTACTATGCTTAGGTTGAGAGGGCTTTGTGTAGCCTGTGAGCACACTTGGGAGGACACACACAAGCAGGCAGAGCACGGGAAACTCCTCAGGTGCAGGGGATTTTTTTTAGGTCCATAGCTACACAGCTGTTCAGAATGTCGTAGTGAGTCAAGTTTCCTTCTAGAAGGTATTTAGGGCTCCCTCACCCTAATGTGAATTTTTTTTTTATCTTTAGGTGTTCACATATAGGAAATGAATTTCCTTGATCTTAACCTTCTCCATGCAGGCTTCACGGGGTCAATTTAAATACACTATATATTTACCTAATAACTCTTAGACCTAAATGCAAGAACATTTTTTTAAGGTAGAAATACCTTTGAAACAAAATTAAAGAAATCAGGAAGAATATTTAAAAATAAGTCAACAGATGTAAGTTAAAAACAAAANTAAGAACTTACGGAGTACCTGAGATAATTGATTTGAAAAGTCCAGCTCTGCCACTCACCAGCCACGTGATCTGCATGAGCTATTTTAGCTCTTTTATCTANAAAAGAGGACGATTACCTCATCCTCATGGAGAACAGACCCTTAACACACACTCTGATGTCGGGTTGGATTAAGCGTTCAAGTGCCTGTTGATGGCACACTCCTCCCTCTCCCCAAACCAAGCAGTGCTCTTTCAAAGTGTATGTCTNGTGTGTAACAGAGTAGCATCTTTAGGTNCTCTCAGCCCTTCCCAAGTTCTCCTCAGGGACAAAAGGTCCATACCTTCTGGACTTTCTAGGTTCTATTTTCCTGGTAGGACATTCAGAGCCCTCTGGCCTCACCTGTGAAATACCAGCAACAATGCTGAGATAACCAACTTGTCCATAGGCTTTCAAGTGTGCCTGAGGCACAATGTTTCTCCAACCTGAGGAACCCTGTAATGCAGTGGTTCTCAACCTGCGGATTGCAAACCCTTTGGGGGTCAAACAACCCTTTCACAGGGGTCACCTAAGACCATCTGCACCTCAGATATTTACATTATGATTTATACCAGTAGCAAAATTACAGTTATGAAGTAGCAACTAAAAAATAATAAAAATAATGGAGGGGGGGCTTGAGATAGGCTTCTCTGTGTAGCCTTGGCTGGTCTGGAACTTGCTTTGTAGACCAGGCTGTCCTCACTGTATTAGCGGGTTGCAGCATTAGGAAGGTGGAAAATCACTGCTTTAAAGGAACTGTATCCTAGGGATGTAAATTCATTAAAAAAAAATAGCCATTTGGAGCAATACTGCTGAAGCATTCTCTTTGTTTTCCAGAACAGGGACATATAAGATACTCTGTCCTCTGACTTCAATGCAAATAAGATGGTATTTTTTTTACAGGTGATGTGTATCTCTATTACTATTCTTACTTGATTCTTTGGCTGTTAGGAAGCTTAAAAGCAAATTCAGCTTTTTTCTGATAATGACATTGGACCACAGCACAAATTTATGTACACTTCTATCTTCTGTCAATCAAATTAATGTTTTTACCCAAATGTATCAGTTTCTTTGAGAATTTCACCTGTTTGGATCATATTACCCGCTCCCCATACTCTTCCCAGAACCAATCCCCTTTTGCTGCCCATCCAACTTTGGGCCCTTTCTTTTCATTAACTTATTCCTTAATATTTAATCACAACATGGTATTTCTGTATGTGGACAAACCCCCCGTTTTGAATGAGAATAGGTATAAAATGGGGAGATTATCCTTTATCTGCATGTTACTATTCCTCTCTAAGTTTCTTTCTCTAAGACCTGGCCCCTCCAGGTGTTTAAATTTATTCTTTCCATTTGAAGAACATAACTACATCCAATTAGTTCAATAGGCTGTGACAGACACATAACCACCTACACACAGCTTTCTGGTTATATTTTTCTAGATTTATTAAGCATGCACTTCCCCTGTAACAAGCAAGACATTCTAGATTCTGTGTGTGTCTTATCTGCCTCAGCACACTAGCCTGGGAAATGATGAGAAGATGACAGAGAACTCAAATGCCCTTTGCTCATACTGGTGCTTATTCTGTCAGCTGCTCCTGTTTCTGTCCCAGCAGGAGCATTTGGAGCTCATCCGAAACCCTAGTGCGTAACAGATGGAGACAGGAGAGCCCCATCTTGCACAGGTGACATCTATGATTCTTTTTACCTGGCCTATATCCTCAGATTATCTTGGATAATTCTGAAAGAAATTATTTCCTATTCATGTTAACCCTAAACATGATAATTCTAGGACCCCAAAGCAAGTTGGCAAGATACAGATACAATATGGTTACGTGGAATAGATTCAAATGAAATTACTCAGCAAAAAAAAAGTACTGTTAGTACCCATACATACATTAAAAAAAAGTCAGGCAAAAGACACAGAAAGAACATTCTATATTGTTCTATTTGACAAGAAATTCTAGAAAATGCAAAATTCCATATTGACAAGAAGCCAAATGAGTTACAAAAGAATACATAGGAACTTTCCAAAATGATGGAATGCTTATTTTTTAAATCGTATCTTGATGGGAATGGAAGATTCATGGGTTATACATTTACTAAATCTCACACAATATTACACTTAATTGGTGTAAATGAGGTATTATTGGTAAAAGCACATTAAACTTGAACTCGTGGTAAGAAGACAACATCAGACAAAACCAAAAGAATAAACATCTTACAAGACAAAAACTGGCAGATTCTCAACAATGTTGAGGTCACAAGATACAAAAAGAACAAAGGGAAGAAATAAAGACCAGGGGATTTTAAGGAAGTATCACAACTGAGTGCAAAGTGGATTCCAGAACAACAAAANAACCCCAACAAAACCAACATGACTAGTGGAAAACTCGAAGACATTAAAGGCCTGTAGCTAATATACTAACATCCCATCAATGTTAATTTCTTAGTTTTGCTCACTGTATCACAGTTATGTCTATTTAAAAAGCAAGCATCAGGTCTCCTGGAGTTAGAAAAATGCAGCTCTGAGCCACTGGATGTGGTCCTGGGAACCCAACTCAGGTTCTCCAGAAGAGCAGTAACTACTTTTACCTGGTGAGCCATCTCTCTAGCCCCAAATATAAAGTTTTTATGAATCTATTTTATTGCATGTAAACTTTAACTCACTAAAGTTGACTGAAAATTACCAAATGAGAACTATTAAGAAATAATCCCCTTTCAGCCTGGATCTTTCATGAAGTTCTTTAGGTGTATTTAAGTTAAGAAAAAGAGTAGAAGGAAGAAGAACCCGAAGCCACCTTGATAAAACACAACACGCTTTGGCCCTGAAAGGAACACTAAGTTTACAAAGGCCTTCATACCTAAATCAAAACCCTCTACACAGGGTCCTTAGAATTGTGCTGCAGAAATAATGAAAGCATTAGTGTTCAAACTGTATCAATCCAGTAATGGAATTCACAAAGCCCTCAAGTGACAGCAAAGGATGTTCAACTCCCATGATTCTCACACCTAAAAACTACTCTACACTTGAACTCAGTTCAGCTAATACTACTCCCCAAACATCGAGGATGCACAGGGGCATGTTTAGAGAAGTATAAAGATTTTATGGCATACCTCCTCTGTTTCCATTCTCTTCATCCTACAAAACAAAACAAAATACACATTTGAGCACCAACAGTAAACTCTTATCTGATCATAGCTGAACTTCAAGCAAATTATTGGTCTATAATTAATACCAATTAGAATTTTACTAAGCACCTTTGTCAGAAGGGGTGGAGTTTTTTCAAAAAAAAAAAAAAAGGCTGTGAGTGAAGCCAAGTTAGGGAAAAGAAATCAACTGAATTCTAAAATGTTGCATGAGGGTGAGGTACGACATGGAGATATTTAGGTAGAGGCACCACACAAGCAGCTGGAGAGGTGAGGCTGGAATGAGAGCCAGGGATGGTTATTATTTACTGTACTGCAGTGACCTTCAGTGAGCTCTTGTTCGCTATGACAGGACACAGAGCTAATCACTACATGTTTAAGTTCTTGTACTCAATTTGGAAGTTCATCTGTTTGGTGTCTTTAGGCTCTTGCTGCCATGCTGCCTATGTCTAGCTGAGAAGTTAGAAAAGCAACTTTAAAAAGCTAGTATGAAAACACATCAAGGCGAGTACTTGCTGAGCCTTGACTGAATCAAAGCTACCATGCATTGCAGAAAAGAAAACNGAGCTTTGGCTGAAGGCTGGTGATTTATTACATAACTCTTGACCTTTATTTTGGCTGCTCAAATGTTGTTTTTCTTCTTCTGGTTATAAGCTCTGTTCTGAGACTAATCNGTTGCCAGCTAAGTGACATAATAGAGACATTGTTTTTATCAATCGTACACTTTCTAAAAACTATACAACACTAAAAATTATTTTTAATTATTTTAAGGCTGGGAGTATAGCTCAATGATGCAGTGACCATCTTGCAAGTGTCATGTGTAAGGCCCTAGGTCTACTACACACACACACACACACACACACACACGGTCTTTGAATGAATTGATAAAATTTCAATATTAAAGTGGAAAATACTCCAATATATATTTCCCAGGGAAAGCATATAGACAGACCTATGCGCATGAATGTCGGCACCAAAGCCCAGCCTCACATGGCTATCCCAAGCATTACTGTCTATCAGTTCCCATTCCAAATGTATCATGCCACACAATCATCACACAACCTGTGACAAAGCACTGCTGTTGTCTCCCAGTGCTCAAGGTCACAGAGCTAACATGGGACAGAGATGGGGTCAGACTCAGATTCTTTAGACTCCACAAATACTTTCTAATACAAATATATTTTTAACCTGTGTTAAGCAAATTATTTTATAGAAATTATATTACCTACATGTTCCTTGTGATCTAAATGAAACAGACAAAAATTACACAGCTCTAGCATATGTATCTAGTGAAAATGTAAGTAATACTATCAGATCTTTCAAGATCAATCGATTCTTAAAGTAGCTAGAAATAGCTGTACAGACATTTTAGGAAACCTGACTGGCAAATTCTAATTCCAACAGCAGAAATTATTCATAACCTTTAAAAGATATTCAGTGCCTTTAAAACATTATCCTACAATACAGTTTCCTGGAAAGAGGTATTTAGGGAAAATAAAGTGAGGGTTAAGGTGTCGTGGCACACCTTTAATTCCAGCTTTCTGGAGACAGAAGCAGGTAGGTATCTGTGAGTTTGAGGTTAGCCAGAGCTACATAGAGAGACTATATTTCAAATACTTAAAAAAAAAAAAAGTGGTCTCTAGGTACAAGTGGNTATTACCTTTACATGTCTTTAATCAATACATTAGCCAAGTTCAAACTCCACACCTTCTCTACTTACAGGACTTAACTCAGTTTTCACATCTGTTAGATGGGGCTAACACCACTTGCTGCACATCTCTGCTTGGATGCAGTAAGCTAACACTAATAATGGGAGTCAAGAACAATGATGACCCTTTCAGCCAGGAGTGCTCTCTACTGAAGTTTATTCATGCACTTTACTCTGATCACCATGTTTGAAAATTCTGACTCGCCACCGTATGATACATCCAAAAGTTAGCAGTTTCTATTCTTATTAAGTTTCTGTAACCACCAGCATATTTTAACCAACAATTGCCATAGTCTGCCCAGAGAATACAGAATCTGTCTAGACAGTAGGGGAAGTTATCACAAAGAGTAAAACAAAGCTAGAAGTCTCTGAAAAATAGATCTATAGCTTAGAATCAGTATATTTCAGAAATTAAAGCTTTTGTTATAGGTTTAAAAAATACATAAAAAAGATTTTAAAATGCAAATATACCACTTGCTTTAAGATAGAAAAGAGGAAAATGGGGAAGGTGAGAAGGGGAAGAAGCCCAGAGGAGATGGGAATTCTCTTACCTTATATGAAAACTGAATTGCAGACTCTGGGGGATAAACGATGAAGTGTCTTAATGTAAAACCAAATCCTTGAGATGTTCTCTTCAACATAACTGTTTTGGGACCTGGCCAGGAGAACGGTTCATCTTCAGATGGTGACACAGTTTCACTTTGTTCTTTTCCATCTTTATTTTTTGACACCTAAAGTGCAAAGATATGTAACACTTAACTATAGAACACAACATACTTAATTTAGAAAAAATTTTATGTACAAACATAATACCTGAGTATAAACATGAACTTGGTGGAAAAGATGTACATTTGCTGATAGAGTTAGATGCATTACAATCACCAAAGCCAAAAAGATGTGCATATGTGCATGCGTGCATATGGTGTATGCACATGTGTCAGCACCTCTACATGCATGCATATGAGGCCAGAGAGTGTCTGGTGTCTTCTACCTTATGTCCTTTNAGACAGGGTCTCTTGCTGAACCTGGAGTTTGTGGTGTCTGGCTGGCAGGCAGCAAGCCCCAGCAATCCTCCTCTGATTATGTTAAAGGTATATGCAGAACCTCTCCTAGCTTATCAAGTGGGTGCTGGGGTCTAAACTTAAGTTTGCATAGCAACACTCTTAACTTCTGAGCCATCTCTCCATTCCCACCCCCAAACCAAAACTACGAAAAAAAATTATATTGTGGAAAACTAATGAGCAAGAGAGAATTCATGAAAATTATTGATACAATAATTAAAACTAAAAATGTCATAGAAGGCATGGAAGAGGACTAAAAATGTCATAGAAGGCATGGAAGATGATACTAAGGAAATCTGACAATACACAAAGGGCAAAAAGAAGAAACAATGAAAGGACACAGAACTCTCAGCAAGGAAGGAGACTAAGCCTTTCCATATCAGTGCAACAAATACTAGAAAAATAGCAGAAAAGGCCTCAGTTCTAAGCCCAAATTCCATATGCACAGAGATCACAATCCTTCCAAGATTCTGGTTTTTGAGGTCCCTTGACCTCTGCTCTTTACCCTTTGCCTGACCAAGACTAAAAATCCTTTACAGATTAAAACCAAAGACCCCATTCAGTTCTTCATTGCCTTTCGTACCCTAAGTCTTAATCCTTACACTGTGCCTCACCAACCCCAAGTCTTCACACTCTCTTAGAGCAGCATTAATTTACTCCCTTACCTTTGGTCCTTCAAAACTCCTCACTGTCACCCGCCTGGCCCAGGAGGAATCATCATTGCCCGCTCAGAACCTTAGCCTTTCCAGGAGAACACAGGAGAAGAAAAACAAAGGCGAGCTGGTGGTGGTCACTTTAACATCAGGACCACTATCCTCCAGAGACCGTGCATTACATCTTGTCTCCTCATCCTAAGCAGCTATTTCATCCCTTCTCCCTCATCCTCACGTGAGCCAATGACCCCGCCAGGCTTTCACATTGAGAAAACAGAGATACAAAGAGAATGTATTCCCCTGACATTTACCTATCCACTGTGCCCATGTTTCCCTGTCCTCTCTCATAATAATAACGACTGAAGTGTCTGTTCTCCTAAGACCTCACAGCTTTGTAACGACCCTATCTCCAAATTCTCTAAGACTTCCATCATGAAGGCACGTTGGATTCTGTCAAAGGTTTTTGTCTTCATCTATTGAGATGATCATGGGATGTTTTTAAGTCCATTAATGTAGTTTATGACATTTATTGTCTTGAATGTGTTGAACCATCCCTACNTTTCAGGAATAAAGCCAACTTGGTCATAGTGTATAATCTTTGTGACGTATGTCTGTTTTCTGTTTGCAAGCATTTTTCAGCCTATAGGTCATCAGGGATATGAGCCTGTAGTTTTCTTTTCCTGTTGTGTCTTTACCTAGTTTCGGTATACAGATGATACAGGCTTCATAGAAGGATTTTGTGAGTTCTCCCTTTTCTTACAATATTCCCTGTTCCCTTAGCTCTTAGATTGGTTGATTCTCTGCATTATTTTCTTTGTTTCTATTTCATTGATTTCTGCACTGATTATTATTTTTTGACATTATCTAGGGTTGGATTTGATTTGCTCTTGATTTTCCAAATTTTTGAGTTGCATCAAGTAGCTTATTTGTGATTTTTTAATGTAAGNGCTTAGAGTTACAAATTTTCCTATTAGAGTTACAAATTTTCCTCATAGGACTGCTTTCAATGAGTCCTAAAGTTTCTGTTGTGTTATCTTTTTGTTTTTCATTTAGTTCCAAATAAATTTTTATTTCTTTCTTAGACTCATTGTTCAGATTAATCTCCATGAGTCTGTTTTATTAGAGATTTGTTTGCTATCAATTTTAAGTTCTATTGCACTGTGGTCAGACAGGATACAGTAGTTATTTAAGTTTGTTTGTTTTGTTTACCTTGTAAAGATTTGTTTTGTGTCCCAGGATGTGATCTATTTTAGAAAAGCTTCCATGTGTTGTGGGGTAGACTGTGTATTCTTTGGTGTTTGGGTGGAATATTCTGTGATCTGTTAAATCCACTTGATGTATGTCAGTTACTCCTGGTGCTTCTATTTTTTTTGTCCTGATGACCTGTCTTTTAGAGAAAGTGGGGTATTCAAATCACTTACTACTAATGGATTGATGTTCATCTCTATCTTTAAATCAGTAGTACTTTTTTTTAATGAAATTGATTGCACAAGGGTTTGGTGCATATATGTTTAGAATAGTAATGTAACTGTTCCCTTGATTAGAATGATAGAATAGTAATGTAACTGTTCCCTTGATTAGAATGAACTTTTAGTTTTGATTTGCAGTCTAGTCTGTCAGGTATTAGGATAAGAAGATCTGTTTGCTTCCTGGCCTGATTTGATTGGAGTATTTTTGTTCATCCTTTTACTCTAAGGTTGTGCCCATCTTTAAAACTAAGATGTTTCTTGTAGACAACAGATAAGTAGATTTTGCTTCTTGATCCACCCAGTCAGTCTGTGTCTTTTGACTGGAGAATTGAGGACATTAATATTTAAAGTTGTTACTATAATGTTGTAATGTGTGTTAATTGTGGTCATCCTATTGCTGACTTTTGGTGCTGTTTGTGCTCTCCATGGTACTTTGTGTTATAGTAAAGCTTTGTACTTCTCTCCCCAGTCTCTGCTATTCCCAGTCCTCTCTCCAGCCTGAAATAATGCTTCCTGTATCTTCTTATTTGGGTTTTGGATATAAAATCTTTTTAGGCTGTTTATGCCATGGAAAGTTTTTCTTTCTCCTTTAATTAAGGCAGATAGTTTTGTAGGTTTATTAGTCCGGACTGGCTATAGTGGTCTTTTAGGACTTGGAATGCATTGCTCCAGGCTCTTCTGGCTTTCAAAAGTTCCATCGGAAAAAAATCAGATGTTATTTCGATGGGTTTTCCTTTATGTGTCCTGTGTGTGTGTGTGTGTGTGTGTGTGTGTGTGTGCGTGTGTGTGTGTGTGTGTGTTTCTCTTGAAGCTTTCAGTATACTTTGCTTCGTTCTGCATACTGTTTTAACTATGCTATACCATGGGGATTTTCTTTTCTGGTCTTGTCTATTTGGTGTTTTTTGTACTTCTTGCCTCTGTATGGGTTTGTCTTTCCTTAGTTTAGGGAAGTTTTCTTCGATCATCTTATTGAAGATCTGATTTATGACATTGATTTGAGATTCTTCTCCCTCATCTGTGGCTATAATTCAACGGTTTGGTTTTCTTCATGGTGTCTCTCATTTATTTTTTAAATTTTTTTCTTCATATTTCTTGTTTATTTGGTCTAGATCCTTTACTTTGTCTTAGAGTACTGCTAATCTATCTTCTGCTTGACTCGTTCTACTTAAAAAGTTTTCCTTTGAGTTTTCTAGTTGACTTACTAAGTTTTTCAATCCCATCTTCATTTCAGCTTGAGTCTTCCTCAGTGTTTCTATCCCCTTACTGANTTTTGTTCTCAGACCCTGGATTGTCTTCGTCATGTCCATCAGCCTCGTCTGTGTTTTCTTGGGCATCCCTTGGACATTTATTTTCCTTAAGTTCTTTCTCCTTACTTTCATTGAGCTGTTTCTTTGTGTCTCTTTTAAATTCCTTGTATTCTTTGATGAAGTTTATAATTGTTCTTTTAAATTCTGTGTTCTTCTAGGTAATTCTTGTTGGCAAACATTTCTATAGGACTGGACTGGTAGGTTTTGGAGAGAAGATATTAGCTTGATCTTTCACATTTTATTTTTTGATGATAGCTGTGCACATGGACTTCTTTTGTTAGTTCTAAATCTTGTATGGACAGAGCAGGTTGTGGCAGAAGAGAGGATCTGTGGGGTGGACCAGGCTAGACCCTGGAGAAGAACTTGGGAGATGTGGATGAGTGGAAAGGTTAGATGTGGTACCAGAGGTACCTGGGGGTGATGGCAGGCAGGGAGGGTCCTGGTAGAAGCCTTGAGGTTTGTTGCAGGGTAGGAGTGGCTGGACTAGTGGGACCCAGTGTAGACAGGGTTAGACACAGGAGAAGAATGTGGGAGATCTGGCTGGCTTGCTTGCTGGAGAGGTTGAATCTAGCATGAGAGGGACAACTGACAATGGGCTCATGTCCCAGAGAAGTGCAGTGCTCCCAGCAAGCTGCTTACAAGCTGAGGTGCCAATGACCCCACCCCACAGTGAACCCACTAACTTCTTTAAACTCTTTTCTTTAGCTGACTTCATTTAGTCTCGTGTGCTCAATACCAAATAGGTATCTATTGTNCAAGCATATCTCCAATCCAATAGGTAACTTTGTATGTCTGAGTTGTTGATAAGATTTTGTTTGAATTTATAACTAAGCTCATTCCAGGAACTTAAAAATGTCACCTTCATCCAATAGCAAATACTTAGAAATGCTGAATCTTCTTTCCTATTATCTTCTCTCAGCAAGTCTATTTCCACAATGATTTGCTTCATATGAAGGTGAGAGGATAAGACAGAAACATTGCCCAGACAAGCTTGTAGTAAGGCAACATAACTAAGTAATTGGGATGGGAAGGTAATATGCAATGTAAAAAAGTCATTGTATGTTTACAAACTGGCAATAAACAACTGAAACTTGACAATTAAAAAGATGTATCAACCTGGCTATAAAGACAGCTTGGTGGTTAAGAGCATGTACTGCTCTTGCAGAGGACCTGAATTTGGTTTCCATCATCCATGTTGGACAGCTCACAACTGCCTATAATTCCAGCTCCAGGGGATCCTATACCTCTAGAGAGGGTGTGATCATTTGCATACACCTACACACAAAAACATACACATAAAAAACCAGACATATCAACTAAACTGGCACTGAACTTTGAGATAACACAACATTTGCAAGACCTAAAACTGAAGGTTCAAGTCTAAAGCACTACTGAGACACCTGAAAGAATAGCTACATAGATGGAGAACATTCATGATTTAGAAGATTTGGAGTTGTTATCATATTAACTCTAGATTTATCTATAGATTTATATTTGTATATTGATTCAAAACAATATCAATCAAGATCTCAGGATACTTTTGCATGAAGACATACTATTTCTAAAATTTGCCATAGCATGCTAAGACTAACTCTGAAGAATACATTTCCTATACTTATGTTCTATTTTAAAAAACAGAAAAAAAGAAAAAAGAAAAAAAAGGATTTCATCAAAATCTGTTGTTTGAAACATGTAAGAGAATGAAAAGACAATTTGTTGGAATTGGAAAGTATCTATAAACGAAATCTCATCAAGAACTGATATATGGAACATAAAAATGAGTCTAGAAATCCAATAATTTTTTTTTTNAAAAATGGGCAGAAGATCAGAGCATGCCTTACTAAAGAAGCTAAGAAATGGTCAACATTGTAACTGATCAGGAAATTCACACTGGACCACAGGGAACATCAAGACCTATTTACTGTAAAGACCAGCCCGTGTTGGCAATGAGGCAACTGGACCTCTCACACACTGCTAATAGAAATCCAAAATGGTACAAATATTTTGCAACACAATCTTATGGTTTCATAAACAGTTAAATATGTGTCTTTCCTGTGACACAGCCATTTGCTCAAGAGAAACTCAGATTTTTTTTATGTCAATATAAATACTTACACAGAACTGTTTAGAGCAGTTTCATTTATTATAAACTGAAAAATATCTCAAAGGTTTTGAAATAAAGATGAACTGTGATATATTAATCANTACTTGGCAATGAAATGAACTCCTGTCTATGTAAGTATCTATTAATTACACTAAATTAAAGAATCTAGACCAATAGAGTATTTACTCTATGATTCTATTCATGAAAGACCTAATAAATTTCTACAAGTGAGTCTATATTGTCAGAAAGCAGAAAGCAGTTACCCTGATGGACAGAGGAGATATAAAGAGTAGTGAAGGTTGAGGGGATAAGGAAGCTCACTACCTTGATCACGTAACATTTTTACATGTGTAATTAGTTATACAACTTAAATATGTACAGTTGATTACATGACAAACATACCTCATAAAGAGAATTAAACAACATAAGATATAATGGAATCAATGCCATGAACTCAAGACCACGGTTGTTCTGGGAAAGAAGAATGTGAAAGAGAAAGAAAAGGCTGAAATCTAGAAGAAACAGGAGCTCCTTCAACTGCATCGGTGATAGAATTAAGACCAATGGACAGTCCCTAAGAGTTTAGTACAACATATTAATGTATATTATCCTACTTATTTACATTACCAAATATAGACATTCAAAGTAACTATAATATAACACTGCAAAATAATAATACAGTAACTGTTTTCCACCTACCCTCATTCCTTAAGAATATAAAAGTCGACTGATTCTGCCTTGGAATTTTAATTTCCAGGGGTAACACAGAGAGAGGAAAACATGGCAATAACTGATCAGTTGTTAGCCTCAGGTTCCTTTCTTTCGTAAGGGTCGGGGGCTGCATTATGGTACAGATCAAATGGTCTGTTTGGGGATGTGGTTATCACCCTCTTGGCTGTTCAGGATGTCAGAGAGCAATGTAGTTTGCAGTGTACATCATCAACATGACCAACTCCCCTCTGATTCTTAGTTCAGTGTAGGAGCTTAACTTAANTTACATAGTGGCCTCCTGTATATATTTTCATGTTCCCCAGTCCTCTAGAAACCCCCAAATCCAAGAAGGGGAGATAAACTACCAGCAATTAATTTCTAATATACAAAGTCTCTGCAGGTGACTTCAGAGTTCTTCACTCAAAAAGCTAAAGACAGGGAAGAAAAAGGTGAGCTGGTCATCCAAGATCTGGTTTCTTCTACTACTGATCTCTGACTCTATGTTCTTTCCAGAGCTCTTATTTGCTTTGATGCCCTTTCTAACTGCATTTGATACATAAGTATGTGATTTAAGACTACCAAGAAAAGTAAAATTGAAGAATTAGAAAAGTTGCTGTATTATATGGCGTTTACAGAGAAAGGAGCTAACATTATTAAATGTGCTATTCCCACTGTCATTTTTGGTCACTGTGGCAGGAATGAGAGATGACCTGTTGTGATCCTAATTTGCATTTCCCTAATGGCTAATGATAATCAACACCTTCTTCGTGTATTTAGTTGCCCTGTTATATAATTATAATTTTCACAAACAAAAGACCCTCTGAGTTTTAGTATAAACTAAACTCTTTCATGTTACACATGAGCACATGGAGGCCAATTTGTGAAAAGATTTTCCCCACAGTGTGAATGGCTACAATCTGAGCAAGAATTAAAACCATGGTTTCTAAGATGGACAAGGTAACCCCAGCACTGGAGGTGAAGAAGGGGTTGATGCAGGAAGACTGAATTTGAGGTCAACCTGGGATATATAGCAAAATCTTATCCCAAGAAACCTTCAAAACCAACCAAAGGATTCCTGATTCTCAGGCTAGGAGACGATCTGTGTCAGTGTCTCTCATCATCTCTTCTACCTTGTAATCTGTGTGCATTTTTGTTCTTTAGTCTAAGTTAGGATCTTTTAAGATCCTTTTGGACTCTAATTCTAACACTTTAAAACTGATCTGTGCATTAAATTCACATCTAGAATATTCTTTTGATAGCCTCACAACCCTAGATATATTCCAGTTTTATTTTCAATCACACAGGAACCTCTATTGGATCATGGTTCCTCCTCTTAAGTCTCTGATTGGCCTTGTTACATCTTCTTTACTGTGTTCTTTCCACAAAAGAAAAGATGGGTAAGTGTAAGCAATTTTACTTTGCCCTCCACAAACTGATTTTTTTTAACAGCACATAGCTCAGTTGTTTCAATTATTCCATCTACCCAGAAAAACACATCCAAGCCCTTCCAGTCTCCGACCTTTCCCCTGTAGGAAAGAAGGGAAGGTTACATTTTCATTGGCCTGTATACAAAGAGCAGATAAAAAGAAACATACATGAGTGCCTCTTCACTCCTACATACCCACAGAGCCTTTGATCTTCTGAATTTAGTAACAAGGGCAAACTGTGGGCTGTGAAGAAAGAAGACAGCGTTCACAGATCCCTCCAGTTAAGAAGACTCTGATCTGCATCTCCCTGTACATTTCACTTCCAACCCATTAACTAAGAGTGAGAGAAGGTAAGAAATGGCTAGATATCAGATTAAATTCCTGTAGACTAAGAACTGCTAGATTAAATTCCTGTAGACTAAGAACTGCTATTCCATTTCCTTAAAAGACTTTACAGCAAGGTCATTTGATTGAACAAAAGCTTAAAATTAAAAGAAACTAAAGGATAACAAATAGCTCTATAAAAATTAGAGTAACTAGACAAAGCAAAGTAAAAGGCTGAGATAGAGTGTAAGGGGGAAACACCAATCAGAAGATAATGAAAGTCATTGTTAAAAAAAAAAAAAGCATGATGGAACTTTCTAGAATAATGGGCAAGTTCTGAAGGATTGCAGTAAACATTTTACACAAGCAAATTTGCAACAAATCAATGAAATGCACTCTTATAGTGGGTGAATTTTTTATTTGTAAATCACTGCAGTGACTGCTTAGGATCAAGTGTTTGCCTAGAACATGGAAGGCTCCAGGATCAAGGACAGAAGGAGAGGCAGGAGGAAAAGAGGAGACAGGTTGTCCTAAAAGTGAATGTAACAGGACAGAANGCTTACATNCACATTAAATATATGTGTCTCCTTTTACAGTTGCTTGTACTTAACGTATAATGAAGTCAGCTTCCTAGTACATCCCAGGAGCGTTCCTGAGAAAGCACTTTGCATCTGTTTGTCNTAAGAAGCCCTCACAGGATTCTACAATATGCCTCCATTCCTACTGACGAAGACTTCTTCTCTGGTACCTCTTAACNCAGGTCATANAGTGACTTAAAGACAGAGTCTGCTTAAAGAGCCAGATCTTTTTCATGGTCATCAAACCTCTTTTGATGATTTTACTTGCTAAGAAAATACAAAACACTTGTTTTCTTTTTATGTCCTTGTATTATTAACTTTATGGTTGCAACTTTGATCTGGCTCAATGTTATTTTGCTGTTGTTTCTAGGATATAGCATAGGGGGACAAGAACTCTGAACTCGACTCTTTGATCTAGACCCTTGGTTTACAGCTGAGACTGTGGTCAGCAAGCTGCTTAAAGCATGCTTGTGTCTTGACTGATTNGCTCTAAGGATGATAATGTAAGCTATATCAATAATTAAAAAAAACTCAACGTCTTCCACTATCTAAAACTTTTTGAATATTTATATGACAGCAGAAGTAGAAAATGCCCTACTCCACGTAATAGGTCTTGGGAAAACCAGAGAGCACTAGAGATACTGCACTTCAGACGCTGTGCAAGATGTATGTATACACAGTGTTAGATCTCATCTACAAACAAACAAACAAATTAATTACACTCTAGCCCAAGCATTTTGAATAAGGAATAGTCAAACTATATAAACAATGACATCATATGCATGTTTGTGTCATTATTACCTATTGTTCCAGATATATTTTTATTTTTTTATTTTTCTTAGACAGGGTCTTATGTAGCCCAAGCTGGCCTTGAATTTGCTATGCCCCAGAGGATGATTTTAAACTCCTGATCCTCTGCCTCCGAAGTGCTGAGACTGTAGACAAGCATTACCATCTCTCATTTTTTTAATCAATTGAAAATACATAATACTTAAAGTAGCACCTTGCAAAGCAAACAATCATTTTTTTTGTAAAATAAAATCACAAGTATCATTAATACAGAAAAAGCTTATTGCAAAAATGTATTAAACTATCACTGTTCAGATACTGAGATCAAGTGTAAAAACATGATTTTGTCTAAGAAAAACAAAGCCTGAATATCTATAAACTTTTACTGATTTTTTTTTCAGTTGTTGGAGATTGACCCTCACAGCCTCAAACATGCTTAGCAATTACTGCCAGCCAAAATCTTGCATATCACCAGTATGATAGAGAAGTGGATTTACAGTGGGTGAGAAATTTCTCAAAACCAGACAGCTAGTAAGTTAGTTAAAAGACTCTTAAATATAATCTGGATATGCCAAGTGTGCTTGAAAGTCTTACCATGCAGCTTGCTGGTAAATCCTTTCTTTTCTAATTTAAAATCTTTTTTGTTTGATTGCTAGTTTATATGGTGTGATGGGAGAAAGTGTGTGTCAGAGAGTGAGAGAGAGAGAGACAGAGAAAGAGAGAGAGAGAGAGACAGAGAAAGACAGAGACAGAGACAGAGACAGAAAGAGCAAGCAAGCGGGCGTGCCAGCACAGAGGTGAGTCAGGTTTGTGGACAGCCTTGGGTGTCATTCTTTAGATGCCATCCATTGTTTTTGAGACAGGGTCCTTTTATTGGTCTGGAACTCACCAGGCAAGGCTGGCTAGCCCGAGAGCCCCCAGGGGACTCCACCTGTCTCTGCCTCCCCAGAGCTGGGATTATAGATGTTCACCACCATGTCTGTTTTTGACAAAGATGAACTCAGATCTTCATCTTTGCACTTTGCCATTGAGCTCTCTCCAGCCATAAAGACATTCTTGCCAATCCAGGTTGAAAACAAGGAGACCTGCTCTGATATTACGTATCTTGCTGTACCTGCACATATTTTTCTAAACAGGGACTCTAGCTCACCACACAGTTAATATAACAAAAGAAATAAACTCATAGCTTGGAGCTAGAAGACCCAGGTAATTTCTGCCTGTAATACTGCAAAGGAAACCCTTGAGAGTCAGCATTCTTACAAACAGCTCAATCTCAAGTTTATCATTTCGGTGGACATTTGTTTGTAGTGTTAGACCCTAAGGTAACTCCAGTAAGCCCCACCTGCCCAAAGACCAAGTAACTTCCTGGAATGCTGGGAGTTGTAGTTCTTGAAAATAACAAAGCCTCATGGGAGAGTATGGTGGCCTATAGGTTTTGTCCATATAAGCGCCAACAACATGTGCCTCCCGGGCCAATCCTCTGGAAAGTTTCCAGGAATGGTCCTGACCAAATGCCATCTTGGTCAGTATTTAACACTTTAATAAAAAGCTTGCTGAACTTAGTCAAAATTGTGGAACTGGTTTTTCTCTGGCGAATCTCAGGGTTTAACAGTAGCACCACTCCTGCAGCTCACCTGGGACGCTGCCTTGCTGCGGTCATTCCTTCNGAGTTTCTGTTCGCTAGTGCTGTCACTCTTAGATTGACTGCCCTTCTACCCAGCTTCTGCCTCTTACTGTATTTATAACCTAGACAGCTCCCCTTCTCTCACCTTCCCCTCTTTCTCTGTTTTTAGATCCCAACTTTTCAAAGAGATTCCTAAATCATCACTTTAATACCTCATATTTATACAATAGCAAAAGAAACCAAAGATGCATCAAGGTTACGAAGCATCCAGGATGTTTCACAAGTAGGTTAGCTCTGATTACTGGCAGATATTCAAAGTTATCTCATNAATTTACAATTTACAATCTTACAACAACATCATCATCTCACAGAATAACAAGAGGGCGTCATGAATCTGGTACATCTCATGAACAACAGTCCCCCAGACTATTTTCTAGGCATATTCTCTGAGTTGTTTTATTGGTAGTAATGACATATTCCAATTACGTCCTCTTATCTGCTTTGGTTAACAATACGTATCTTCATGATAACAGGGATTTGTCTTTCTAAAAGACAAAGTTCAGNTGGCCAGATGGCTCAGTAGGCAGTGTTTGCCACAAAAGCCCTGTGACCTGAATTCCAGCCCAGGAACGCAAATAAATGTAGACAGAAAGAACCAACTCNACAAAAGTGTCTTCTGACCTCAACCTGTGAGNGTGTTTCCCTTCTCCCTTCAATCACTAATACATAATGAAAAATACCTAAAATTTTTTAAAAAATAAAAGTAAAGGACAAAGTTTTCAAAATTGTGCCTGGAACAAATATTTTCACCTGTCCTCTGCCATTTGTATTTATAATTTAAAAGAATTTCTTTCACCAGGTGGTGGTGGCACACCCCTCTAATCCCAACACTGAGGAGGCAGAGGCAGGTGGATCTCTGTGAGTTAGAGGTCAGCCTGGTCTACAGGGTGAGTCTCAGGACAGCCAAGACTACACAGAGAAATCCTGGGGGCTNGGGGTGGGGGATAGGATTCCTCTCTCTCCTTCCAAAATACAAATGACTGCATCTACAATATGTTTGCAGCCACTTCTTTAAGATCTTCTGGCATTGCCTTCTGTTATTAAAAAGACTCATTAAAGGAAGGATGCAAAGACATGAGATTTAGGTGCTCCACCACAAAAAAGGGAGGAGGAGTCTTATGGGAAAAGACTACATTGTATTTATCCATTTTCCAGTAAATAGAAATGGGGGCATCTGGTTATTTCACTAATAAAATTTTTAAATGTTCCTCAGAACATCTGTCTGTAGGGAAATGCACTGTGCTGTTGTTTCTTCATGGTATTTACACAGTACTTACACATGCTCAATGGTACTTCTATCTTTTTAATGAACTTGGCTGGTACAGAATGTCTCTACAATATAATATTAACATGGAGTGAATTTGAAATATGTGAACTGGGTCACAGCCACCAAGAGCTACTTACTACAGTGTGGTCTGTTCTGCCATCTTCTGTCCACACAGGCACAAGAGAAGGATGTCACTTCTCTCTAGACATTTGTGGGATTTGCTCAGAATTTTATTCAAAGATTTACTCAAACTCTCCTTAGTACTNCATCAGGAGAAGGGGAAATTGTCTACTGCTATTTTAATAATGGTTTATGGCTTAAACTTTTAACAAAACAAAAGAAGGTATTTGGAATAACAAGCACACTAAGGGGCTGTCTCCCAAGGAACTGAAGGCCTGAATTCTACTTACAAAAGACAATATTTCTACTTAAAAGATATCTTACTGCAACAAAAATTCAAACATTAATCATGATTAAACACAAGGACGTGGGAGCCCGTAAGTTCAATGAACAGCTGCTACTAGAACATTGTGAAAAAGAAAATTATTTTTATTGAGATATATACTTCAGATATTTTATTTTTTTAAAAGGATTATTCAACTTAGAAACAAAACTTTCAAACTAAATGTCAGAAATAAAAAATTTCTAGAAATTTTGGTTCCAGGTCCAACACATATAGGTATCAGTAATTGGATTCAAGTGGGTTAAAAGGAAAACAAAAGAGGAGGAGGAAACGAAGGAGAAAGAGGTGGCAACAGGAATGTGACTAAAATATGCTATATACATGCACAAAACTGTCAGAGAACAAATAATTTTCAAGTCTAAGAATTTATCAGTTTGACTGCTAACTATCTTCTAAGCATACTAGGAATAGGTTTATAAATATTAATGACTTACTTAGTTGTTAAGGGGCACCAACTAGAGTGACCAAATCTAATGCATGTTTAAAACAGGAAAAAACAATCTGGTAATACAATTTTAGGCACTGACTTCTTCCTCAACAAATCATGTTGTGGTACCATATTAACAAGCACTAGCTTTTCTGCTAAACTGCTTTTCCTTTCCTACCTTCCTAACTTCTAACGGCAGGGAGAGGTCTAAAGATAAAAAGAGACAAGAGTCAACCACACTTGGCACAGGCCAGCACTGACACCACACCACAGCACCAGATCAGTGTAGGCACCCGCAGTTTACTACAATTTCTGTTGGCACAAGTAGTTTCTCCCTTTTAAAGCCTCACCAACTGCACTGAGCATTTATAGTCCATCACCTTCAAGCATGCTACCAAAATCAGGCACCATAATTTTACTTTCATTCTTTGTTTCTAACTTTCCTAAGTATTTCCTAACCATAACAGAATAATAATGTTGTATAATAACTATTGAAACATTCCATCCTGCNGCAAGCTCTTTAAACAGGAAGGTAAACAACTCAAAATAGCTTCAGGAAGTCCCNGAAACTGACCAGATTCACTAGGCCCCCTCCTTGCCAGAGTAAGCAATAAAAGCTGAGTCTCTCTCAGACTAAAGGAAGCTAAGCTGCCAAGAAGATTCTCATATGGGAACTGAGGTGCCAAGGAGACCCAGAGAAGCNGAGCTACAATGCAGACCCGAAGAGAGAGAAGCTGCAAAGACTGAAGCAGCTGCCTGGAAGAGGTTTAGACCAGAGTCACCTGGGAAGGACACTCCAACCTGTTGAGCTGCCTGCAGGCTGTGCAGTGTGCTCCAGGTTCCCAGATTTGTGAGCTGTCACCATGCTGGGGTGGGCCTTGGTAATGCAGCTGTCTTTGAGTCATTTCTGTTCCTGTGTGTAACTCCTCACCTACATTCCTGTAAGTAACCCCAATAAAACTCACCGATTCACTAAGTTGGACTTTGGTGGTGTCCTGACTTTGGTCTGTCATGGACTCCCTATCAGAGGTGAGTAGACCTGTGTTGTTTCTCCCCAGGAAAAGTTTTGTCCACAAGTGCAGTTCAACCAACAACCCTGTTCTTTTCTAACTACAACACCGTGATATGCTATTCTCTCCATTATGAAGTTNGCGTCTTCCTAAAATACCTTTCTATGAGACTTTCAAATTATAAAGGAAAAACATTCAATATCCAAAGTATTGCTCCGCTAAGGACTTCTGAAGAAGTCATCTCAGTATCTAAAAGTTCAGCTAATCCTCTCATGAATAATGCTCTTCAAAAGCAATACTCTCCTGCTCTGGATCTACATACCCCGCCCCATCTCTCCTTGATCCTAATTACAATAACAAACTGAAATTGGAACTAGTAAACTGTGCAGGGGCTAGGTGTGTGACTCAGCAGTAAAAAAGTTTCCAAGCATGGGCCAAGCCCTGAGTTCCATCTCCATAATAATAAACAAACAAACAAAAAACAATGATTAGGACCGAGCTACTAAAGTCATGAGTGTGAAACGTTTGCAGGGTATGAGCTGTCCAATGTGTAATGCTAAAGAAAATAAGATATAAAACTTCACAATATAATCTAAATTATTTTAATTCACCACCCCACACCCCCACTCCCCACAGGCCTTTACTCTTTTACTGAGCAATCTCAGGACTTTGTATATAATGAACATGAACACAGCCCTGGCACTTTTCACCCCAAATAAAGTATTAAGACACTGTAATATTAGCTGGGTGTGGTAGTGCATGCCTTTAATCTCAGCACTCTGGAGGCAGAGGCAGGTGGATCACTATGAGTTCTAGGCCAGCCTTGTCTATATTGTGAGTTTCAGGCTAGACAAGGCTAAGGAGAGAAACCCTGTTGCAAAAAGAAAAAATACACACACACACACACACACACACACACACACACACACACACTGTTTTATCAATTTAACAGTGGATTCATTAGCTAATACTGTAAAGATTATATATAATTTCACAGAAAATTATAGTCAAAGGAAACTTGGGGATGAAATAAACCAACTTGGTCATTCAGCAACTTAAAAACATAACTATCTGGTGAGGTGACTCAGCAGGTAAAGGCGATTGCCCTACGTGCCTGATGAGCTGGATCCCTGGAACCCACTGTAGAAGAAGAGAACCAACTCCCAAAGTCATCCTCTGACTTTCACACCATATGCCACAGCTACACATACTGACTTACGAGCTATACACACACATGCACACTCATGCTAATAATAAATAATTTTTTTTAATTTATAAGGCATACCATTGAAATCTCAAGCAAATGACCTAACATTTTGCAAATATGGTGACTCAAATTATATACTAGGGTCCAACTTCAGTTGGGCAGACCAGAAGACAGTATACTCAAAGGGTCAGGACTCAGAGAAAACAATACATAGCAAGTGCTGGAATGGCTTTCACATGTGTAAAAACATAGCTCTCTCGGAGTCAACTAGAACAATCCTTCACTTACCAACTACGTTTTAGTTAGGGTTTTATTTCATAACCCAGGCTGGCCTTGAACTCACATTAGTCTGTCTCAGTATAAGAAGAGAGACGACTGAAGGTACCTGCCCATGCCTGCCTGGCACAGACTACTATGTCTTAAGGGTGGGTTTTCTTTTTCTTTTCCTTCCTTTCCTCATCTATGAATGACTGAAAACAGAAACTACATAAGCAACTACACAGAGCTGCTTGGGAGAGAGGCGGGGAGCATACATGGAGCTCAGCAACCCTGCCTGCTTCCTTAGCTCTGACCACTAGAACCCTCAG
>LZPO01055545.1:21243-22549 GCA_001675575.1 Neotoma lepida | reverse complement strand
CACACACACACACACACACACACACACACACACACACACACACACACACACACACACGGTGACTCGCTGATGGTCTCATAGCTAACTAGCTGCACAGCCTAGACTACAGCTGAAGTTTCCAGTCTCCTGAACTGAACTTTCCCAGTCAACTACATCATTAACAAGACTATCTCAGCAAAACGAGGAGATAGCTAGTGGATGGCATTCTATTTTTCTCAGCAGACACATAATAAATGTTCATTAAAGATAAAAATAAGCAAAGGGGAAAATAACTGAACTTACCTACCATTCCCTCTAATCCTATTTTGTTTGCTGTTGTTATGATAAACACTATGACCAAAAGCAACTTGGAAAGGGAAGGGTTTATTTCATCTTCCAACACCAGGTCAATCCATCGCTATGGGAATTCAGGGTAGGAAGAGGCAACAACGGAAGCAGAAGCCATGGAGGAACGCTGCTTACTGGCTTGCTCCCCAGGGGCTTGCTCATCTTGCTTTCTTATACAAGCCCAGGGCACCACAGAGTGGGCTGCACCCTCCTAGATCAATCATTAATCAAGAATTAATAAGAAAACACCCTAAAGACATGTCCACAGGCCAATGTGATGAAGGCAATTCCTCAACTGAGGTTCTCTCTTCATAAGTGACTGTAGTTTCTGTCAAGTTGATGAAAAACTAACCTCTTTAGAGAAAACTAAGTCAAAATTTTGGTATATATGTATACTCCCAGACATCTTTCATATGAAAATATACACTTTAGAGAAATTTCTCTTCTTATTTTTTACTTTCATGTTTCTTTCCATATAAACATATATGTCCATNTTATCTTTAAAACTCTGGTATTTCACCACATGAATAAAACATACTTTATTCATTTAAACTTTTTTTAATTGGGTATTATACACTGTTCACTATCTTTTCTTGTTTGCTTTTCAGTACAGGTTTCTGTGTAGTCATGGCTGTCCTAGAACTCATTCTGTAGACCAGGATGGCCTCAAATTCAGAGATCCATCTGCCTCTACCTCTCGAGTGTTGGGATTAAAGGTGTACACCACCACAGTGGGCTACATTCACTACCTTTTTTTAAAGATTGTTTTCTTTTTAATTAGAGCTGTGTATGTGGCTTTGTGCAGGTTAGTGCTGATATGAGTGCAAGTGCCTGCACAGTTCAGAAGACGGTAGATGATCCTCTGAAACTGAGTTACAGATATTTTTGAGCTGTCCTACCTCGGTGCTGGGAACTGAATTTGGTTCCTCTGCAAGAGCAGTAAGCTATGTCTCTAGCCTGGTCATTTTTATACTACCAC
>LZPO01055545.1:6243-18743 GCA_001675575.1 Neotoma lepida | reverse complement strand
AAAACTTGTGTGCACCTCTTTTGGGGGAAGGTCTACCATTGATCTAGAATTCACTTATCAGGGAAGACTGGCTGGCCAGTGAGCCTCAGAGACCTGCCTCCACAGCACCAGGATTACAAGTGTACACCATCATGCCCATTTTCACCTGGATTCTGGGGAATCAAACCAGGTCTTCATGCTTATGAAACAAGAACTTTACCAAGTGAGCCAGTTCCCAGCTCTAGTTGATTTTTAACAATGCTAATTCACACTTAGGATCTATTCTCTTGAAAAATCTTTATATCCAAAATAGACACTGTCTGTGTAGAAAATAGTTAATATTAGTTAATGTTTAGTTACTCAGTTCTTATAAACTGCTGAAAAAAATACCAAGTCTTATAATTCATATTAACCTGTTTTATTTACTCAACAAGGGACTACTAAAAAGAGNAAGAATTAGATAACATTATTCCACTATATGAGTTTTTAACACTGTATTCCAAGAAATGAGGTAATTTATTTTCTTTTTAGCCATGGTCTCACTATCTAGTCCGGGCTGGCGTGGCCTGGCTCTCTTCTTAACTCAGTCTCTTGAATGCTAGAATCACAAGTATGCACGCCACACCTGCTTTAACAAAACTATTTTGACTAGTTACTATGATTTGTAGTAAGACAAACATAAACTCCAAGTCCATCCTATTCAGAAGAACAGGACCTGAGAGCTGCTTGCAAGAAGGCCACAGATTGGTGTCATGCTGTTTAGATTTTAAGAATGTTCCCATCAATCCCTAGCGGATGAAAGAGGCTTTCTTTGCTTAAAATGTGTAGTGCAAACAATGTTTTTGTTTTTGTTTTTGTTTTTTTTTTATGCTAAGCACTTGCTTGCTTTCTAGGAGTCTAGAATTTTGATATATTCTAGGCAGAAGGTGACTGGCCTGCAGTTTAAAAACAGAATCTCACCTTGAATGAGTTTCTCTGGTGCACTGCTCTTTCACATACACTGTAACAGTCTGTTGCTGAAGCAATTAAGCACATCCTGTGTGACTTCACTGGTGAGGACTCTTGGAAGCCTGTGTGTGCTTTCCACTGACCTTTGTCCCAGCTGCCTTTTCCTTTTCTCTTGGCTGATTTGCTTTGTGTCCTTTCACTGGGACATATCTACCAGAGCTGAGTCTTACAGATTCAGATCTTCGAGCGGCCTCACAAACCAAGGGATTTGGGGATGATTTCCAACACATCCCCCAACTCTCCAACTCTGCAATGGATTGTAATCTGTCTTCCCACCTTCTGGCATTCCTGTCTATGTGCAAACTCCTCCCTTGAGTGTAGGCCGGACCTAGTGATTAGCTCCTGAAGAACGAGATTCCATAAAAGTGATGGAATGTCCCTTCCAAGGTTAGATTCCAAAACACAGGAACCACTGTCTTGACCACTCTGCCTCTTCTCCCTTATATTCTCTTATGAAACAGGTTACCGTGTTGTACGCTACACTCTCTCTGGAAAGAGTCACATGGCACGAAACACAAAATTGAAGGTGCCTTCCACTCAGCAGCCTCCTTAAGAACCAAAGCTGGTTTTTTTTGGAGTGCAATGCCTATGGTGGGACACCTGGTGCAGCCTAGGCACAGGGAGGAGGGTCTCGGACCTGCCTCAAGTGAAAGTACCAGGCTCTGGGGACTCTGCATGGGAGACCTTGCATTGGAGGAGGTGGGAATGGGTCTCTTATACACATCTAGATGTGTATAAGAGACAGGAGGAGGGAGGAGAGGGGGTTCTGTGGTTGGTATGTAAAATAAACAGAAAATCTTTTAATAAAAAAAAATAAAGTACATGAAAAAAGAAAAAGAACCAAAGCATGCAGCAGGAGGGGGATGTTGGGAGGTGTCCTAGAAAGATGGCTCATGCTGTTCTTGCCGAGGACCTGGGTTTGGTTCCTAGCACCCACATGACAACTCACAGCCACCCATAACTCCAGTTCCAGGGAATCTGGCACCTTCTTCTGGCCTCCATGGGCANCAGGCATGCATGAGATTCACATGCATACATGCAGGCAAACATACCCACATTAAAAATAAAAATTTACTTCTTTGTAAAAGATGTAGTTAAGTAAAATGAAATCACCTCTTTTAAAAAAGAAAAAAGAACTCAGGCNCTCAGTTCCATAGCCTCTGAAGAACTGAAGTCTACCATCAACAACAGGATCCTTCCCCAGGCAAACCAGAGCCAGGCAGAGTGTGGTGTGGCCGATGCTGCCAACAACCCTAGGAAAGTATGCTTCTATTTCTACCCCATGAAGAAACTGAGATAATAATGTTCTCTCAGCCATTAAGTTGCAGGGGTAATCTGCTACTCAGTAATAGATAACTAACATTCTACCACGTAAACAACCCAAACTCAGATAGTATCTATGAAGCAATGGCTTCCAGACAGGGATCGGCAGATGACAAAGAGCAGTGAACCCTGAGAGGACGAAGGGAGCCCTATGACCGCTCTAGCTTCTATACACAGTTTGTAAGACCTCGACACAGGGAAAGGAAATCCAGGCAGGGAAGACTGAGTTTACAGACCAGAAAGAGAGATGGGGAGGTGAGGGTGGGGGGTGGGGGGGTGTTTTCTGCCCCAAAAGCCTAGTCCTAACAAGCTAGGGTTAGTCTGCCTGAAAGAAGGACCTCTTAAAAGTATAGATGGCCAGTCTCTGAAAAGCGCACAGGACCAGGAACACAGCCTGTTCCCACGGGTGAGAAAGAACATGCAGTCAGTAGAGGTACACCAAGTAAAATACTTAAGAGTATTGCCCACTAACGGGGGTGAATCTGCTCCCAACTGAAAGTGATCTGGTCAACCTAATAAAGGTTAGAAACACAGCCAACAAGACGAAGAGGAAAGGGTTCTTATTCCCCAAGAACTGCAGGCCCTGGCCAGTACCCACTGGTGCATGAGAAATGTTAGCTGTAGAGTATCGGGATGGTAGGGCAAACAGGAGGCTCACACATACCACCGGGCAGGGTCTAGGAAGCCTGGACAAAGTGAGACTTTGTATTAAACAGAGGTGCCAGAACTGCTGTGGCTGACCATGATGCTCAGGAACTGGACATCCACGACTAGGCCAGTGCATCAGAAAAGAAAAGAAAACAGCTAGCAGGAATCTGCAGAGGGGTCAGAGGACACTCCATTTACCAGGGAAGTGCCAGTTTGCCAAGATGCTGCACGTTCTCTCTCCAAGNCAGCACTAAGAATGAAGATACAGCCTCGAGATGGAGCAACAGGGATGGCATCATAACAGAAAACAGCAGGGGCCCAACAGTGGCATTTAACCTTCATTCAAGATGAAATTCAGGAATGAGTGTCCCAGTGAGAATGGTACCAAGGGGCCTGAGTCAATGTGACCCAACCTTAGCTGCCACCTGCCTCCAAAGAGTGGGGAAATGTCCCAGGAGAGGCAAATCTTACTAAGCTAAAGGACTGCTGTGAGGAGGATGGTTAGAGGGAGACGGGTGGCTGAACTTGTCAAGTGGACTGTGAGGAAAGGGAAAATAAAGGGGGGCATGTAGAAAGATGGAAAGAAGTGAGAAAGAGCTGCTGTCTTTGTGTCCTGTGCTATCTTTTCTCTCCTCTGTTCTGATTACTGACTTAGGCCAAACCTTCTCTCATATTCTGCCAACTGCTCATCAGTTTTTAAACACGTTACTCTTTAAACATTCTGAATGTAGCTTTATGGCTTCTAACTTAAAGCCTGATGAGTTGATGAGCCCAATTTTCTTTAACTAAGAGAAAATACAGTATAAGACAGACACGTACTACACTTGGACAAAAGCATTCTCAGGCCTTTTGCTGATAAAGTTAATAGAGCCCATGGCTGCTGCATTTGCTTGGGCTTGCATAACCTCAGGAAAATCAAGCACTGTGTTCTTCAATGCGCCAAGGGAAGTTCATTCTAAGAACTTTCCATTCATTCTCTGAACCCAGGGCCACAAGGAAAAGCAACCTCATCAACTAGGACTTAACCATTAACCATGGTACAAAGCACAATTAAAATGTCATTTCTCAAGCATACAGCAGTATATAAATCATATCTTCTTTTGTTAGAATTAAGAATCCCTGGAAATCACCAAATTAGTTTAACAGGTGGTCTGCCATGTATTCGCAACACTCAGCTGAGTCTGACTGTCAGTACATCCTGCTTTGCATCATCCCGGCTGTGGGAACCTGGGCNAGGGACTAAATCTCCCACTTCATTAGTTTCCTCATGTGCAAAACCAGGAATGTGACAGTTACACCATCACCGTGGGGTTATCAGAAATACTAAACAAGGTTACATATCTAAAATGCCTGGCATCTATTTTTAACCACTCTGAAAATGCTGAACTAAAATTCCTTGTGGCCCTTTTCATCATTGTGCAGGCTTCCTATGACAAGGCTCACCTTAGAGCTAATGGCTGAACAGAGCTTTTTCCTCCTCCTCCTGAGACCAAGAGTTGTGAGAGCTTCAGTCCTGAGACTGAGGCTAACAGTCCTTGAACACCACTGGTTAAACACACAGCTGGCTCAGCTTAGACTTCTCTTAACAGTGATAAAGAGACCTTTGTTCTTCCATCCCCATGTCACCAAGTCCTACNTGTGTTCATCCTGTATCTGTCCCATCCACTAGTGTGTTTTTCAAATGCCACTTCCAGCTGATGTCACCTGCTCATCTTAAGAAGGCCNTTTGTATGGAAGTGAACAGCAAACAGAATGAGCAGGCAGAAGACTCCAGATGCATACTCACAAAGCTATAAACAGGGCTGTCCTGGAGGTAAGGAGTATAGCCCATTTACAGTGCTGTGTCCATTATGAAACAAAACCTTCAGGATTTTTGCCTAAAGTCCCTCTGAGGTCTCTAGCTGATTAAAAGTAGTAATAATTAAATACCTTCTATGTTAGTGAAATACAAAACATGAAAAACTGAAGTTATTGGCTTTCTTGGAGGAGTATATTGGATTTGGGGGGTAGGGAGGGTACTGGTACTGGTACTAGTACTGGGGGGTAGCCCAAGCTGACCACAAACTTTCTGTAGCTGAAGATGACTAGGACCTCCTGATGCCCCTGCCTCCACCTCACAAGTGTTGGAATTACAAGCATGTGCCACAACACCCAGTTTATGCAGCACTGGTGATCTAACCCAGGACTCGTGCCTGCTGCTAAGCAAGCACTCTGTCAACTGAGCTATAGCCTGGCCTTGAAGGATACTTAGCAATTTATTACAGCAAAGATACAGAAGCAGGAGTGTCTTAGTTAGGGTTTCTATTGCTGTGAAGAGACACTATGACCACAGTGACTCTTGTAAAGGAAAACATTTAATTGCAGCTGGCTTACAGTTCAGAGGTTTAATCTATTATCATCATGGGGGGTGGGGAGGTAGCATGACAGCATGCAGGCAGACATGGTGCTGGAGAGGTAGTGAGAGTTCTACATCTGGATCCACAGCAGCAGGAAGAGACAGTGAGCCACTCAGCTTGGCTTGAGCTTCTGAGACCTCAAAGCCCACCCCCAAGTGGCACACTCCCTCCAACAAGGCCACACCTCCTAATAGTGCCACTCCCTATGATCCTATGTGAGTCATTTTTATTAAAACCACCAGAAGGGACCAGAGAAATGCTAGTCAACAAAGTGCTAACCACACAAGCACAAGGGCCTGAGTTCAATCCCCAGAACCTACACAAAAATACCAGGCATGGTAGCCTGTGCTTTAAATTCCAGTGCTGGAGAGGCAGAGAGAGGCAGATCCCTGGGGTCCACTGGATAGTCAGCCTAGCCTAATCAGTGAACCTCAGACCCTATCATTAAAATCCTAGGAGCCCGGAGTGGTGGTGCACACCTTTAATCCTAGTACTCTGTAGGCAGAGGCAAATGGATCTCTATGAGTTCAAGGCCAGTATGGTCTACATAGCCAGTTCCAGAACAGCCAGGGCCACACAGAGAGACCCTGTCTCAAAAACAAGCAAACAAAAACAACAACTCTAGTGGCTGCTACCTAAGGAGTGGCACCTACGGTTGTTCTCTGGTCTCCACACGCATGCACATACAGATGCACTCACACTTGTGTACAGACACACCTAAAAACACACAAAGAAGCAATTTAAATGTCCAACAAATGTAATTAAAATATATAATTTTCTAGCTAAAAATATTAGCTATTAAAAACAAAGCCTTGGGGACTAGAGAAATAGCTCAGCAGTTAAGAGTACTTGTTGCGCTTTGCTGAGTACCTAAATTTGGTTCCCAGCATCTACATAGGGCTGCTCACAACCACCTTTAACCCCAGCTCCAGGGAAATCCCACATCCTCTCCTGGCCTCCATGAACACCTGCACTCAACATGTTCACTCACACACACACACACACACAAATTAAAAAATAATTTTTTAATGAAGCCTTTAAAATGGGGGAGGAGGAGGTGTTCATAATATGACTCCTGTTTGTAAAAACTATGAACTACTCAAAACTACTCAAAAGCACTTGGAAAACACTGGCCGTATACATATCAAGTATTAGTAGGAGTGATAGCTGAATGACTGAAATATGTCAATCAATTTAAACTTACATTTCTCATTTTGTACAAGTGATCATTCAACTTACATGTAATTTTAATTTCCAATATAAATTTCATGTGATATTACCTTTATGCACACTGTATCAAACTAGAATACATTAACAATAACAATAAGCACACATCAAATATAATGTGCCAGGCACTTTGCTAAACGCTGAACCAAGCTCCCCAGTTTTAATCTTCATGGTAATCACTGATGTCCACACTATTTGAGGTATGCAAAGTTAGCAGCATACGGCCATAAAGAACCATCATTCCTTTGCCTTAAGTATTCTTGGACATTAAACTTGGCATCCTACTCCACTATCCTGTCTCCCTACAGTAGTGAGAAATGCAGCAACTGACAAGACTTTGATCAGAATTCTCAGTGTGCCACACTGACCAGCATTCTGCTACATGGTGGCATTTGCAGATTCCTAGTTTATCATTCCTTCACCTCAAATTTGTTTCCTTCTTTTCTCACCCACCATTTCATTTACTCCCTTTCTTCCTCATCCTCTGCANTCCTTCCCTATCAATACCACATGCTTTTATCCAGCAACATTCTTGGGCACAGCTTAGCTTCAGTGGTGGAATCAAGGGAACCAAGTGCTACCCCAAGTCTACTGTAAATCACAAGTNGCACACTGGAAGCCTAGAGCCACATCTGCCCACCATATGTACTTGCTTCAGATCCTACTGTTCTGAAAGTTTTTAATAACTCATCAATGCTTAAAAGATATGGCAAGTTCACATACAAATCAAAAACTTTAGCTTCTTTTAAAATAAAGTATCTTGAGGGACTTTTTAAAAGACAAGGCTTAGAAGTTAAAAGCACTTTTTGCTTTTGCAAAGGACCTGGACTCTGTTCCCAGCACCAACAACAATCATCCATGACTCCAGTTCCAGGGGATCCAACCCTGTTGAGGAATATTACTTGAACTATGTAAAGATGTGTTACATTTGTTTATGTTGCAGAATGCTACTTTAACTACTTAAAGGTGCGTTGCATTTGTTTAACAATGTAAAGATATGTTACATTTGTTTCACTTTGCCTGCCTAAGGCACCTGATTGATCTAATAAAAAGCTGAATGGCCAATAGCTGGGCAGGTGAGGGATAGGAGGGGTGGGCAGGCAGAAAGAATATGTAGGAGGAATTTAGGCTCAAAAAAGAAGAGAAAACGAGGAAGAAAGAGTGCGAGAAGCCCAGGGCCAGCCAGCCAGCCAGGCAGCTGCCAGACAGACAGACATGGAGGAAGTAAGAAAGTAGAATATACAGAATGAAAGAAAGGTAAAAAGCCCTGAGGCAAAATGTAGATGAAGAGAAACAGGTTAAAATAAGTCATAAGAGCTAGTAGGACAAGCCTAAACTAAGGCCAAGCATTAATAATTAATAAGTCTCTGTGTCATGATTTTGGGGCTGGCCGCCCAAGAATGCCTGCTACACAACCCCTCTTCTGAGCTCTGCCAGCATCAGCTATTCGTGTTATACACAAACACACATGCAGGCAGTATCTGTCAACACCAGGTCCNGTGCAGGAGCTGTCTCCAAGAGCTTGCTCTCCTGTTATCGTAGTCTCTAATACCTGCCTCTATGCAGGTCTCTTCACTCTTTCAAGCTCAGGCTAGCCTTGAACTCCTGATTCTCCTGTCTCTGCACCCAAGTGCTGGGATTACCGGTATGTGCAATCACACCCAACCAGTCTCTTTGCTCTTTTTTTACTCCTTTCATACTTCAATTGTCTGGCCTCAAAGGTACTACATCTATGACTTCTATTAAATACTTTTAAGTAGCCAAGCAGTGGTGGTACACGCCNTTAATCCCAGCACTGGAGAGGCAGAGGCAGGCGATCTCTGAGTTCAAGGCTAGCCTGGTCTACAGAGTGAGTTCTAAGACAGCCAAGGCTACAAAGAGAAACCCTGTCTCAAAAGCAAGCAAACAAACAAAATACTTTTAAGTAGTAGCATCAAAATCACAAGAGATGGTGTCCTGTGCCATTTTACTTATGCTACATTTTGCAAACTCTTTAAGAGATGCTACTAGCTAAACGGCCAACAAGATCAAAACCACAGGGAAGGCAGCAACAGCAACTCTAGCCACACCCAGGACAAGGCACACACAAAGTACTCAGTATCAGCAGCTGCATCTACTCATCCCAGGGTATCTATGGCACAGTTAACACTCCTCTGGGGTTAGCTATGACCAAGAAGCTTCAGACTTCAAACAAGGAAGTTTCCTTAGTAATAGTTATGGAGCAGGTATAAAGCACAGAGCGCAAGTTTCAGCTTCGTTAGGCTCCTGATATCATGAATTTTAAATGTTAAGATAATTGCAGTATCTTCTTTTATTCTCTTAGTAGCCATGTAAAACCCATATTTTTATGGTAATGTAAATGCATTAGGGAGAGTACTAGAAAGTGCATTGAGGGATCAATCTTAGCCTGGAAGAAACAGACACTAAATGACCTTCTCTATCTCTAATTTTTCTGATCTANTGCATCCATGCTAAACTATGAAACTATTTTCCAGACCAGAAAAAANAGGACATATAGACAAGAACTGAGACCCAAATATCCTGCTTGGAACTAATTTCAAGTCTTCCAACCTAGGAAGCTTGTGTCTGGCTTGTGGAAGAACTGAGACATAGCTGGGGTGTGGCTGGGTCTTCTGTGTTTTAAAAGCCATTAAGTTGAGCATGTACAACATGATTTACGACTTACTAAAGCACTCTTTACCTGCTAAGAGCATTGATGGGGTTGCACANAGAANGAACGGTTTGCTTCTTAGAGAATACTCAAGAGCAAAGAGCTATTCTAAGAAANATGCACAGCAAGTTTTCTCTACTGCAAAACAATAGTTTTCATAAAAGCCTGGCTCATAACATGAAAAGTTCAGAAAGGAACTTCATTCAATATCACTGTAAAAGAAACCCAGAACCATATTTTTTTGTAAATAAAAAGCTTGCTAAAAGGTAGCTCATTCCAAACTCCTACTACCTTACCACAATCTTAAACTCCTTGGAAAAGCTGTGATGTTTGCCTTCTTTTACAACTGTATTGTTTTCATATTTATTAGTTTTGTGTTAAGCAATTCATGCCCACTTCCCCTCCCCCACTACGTAAGGCTCTACAAACAGCATCATCTGTGCTACTTCAGTGAACTCAAGTCTCTCAGAGTAATTCAGATCATCAAATTTACCATAAACCATGTGAAAAAAACCTAATTAATCCAAAAGTATCAAAAGATGACTGTAACAAGGCGATGTCCTCACGTCAAGCATTTCCACTCTGCTCTACAGTCACAGCAGCCTCAAATTAAAAAGCAATAACATGTACCCATCACACNAACCTGGCCACTCCACGCACAGTACAGATTGCAGAGCAAACCCCAGTTGTGGTTGATCATGCAGTCCAGCAGCCTGAACTGGGCCATGTCTGCTCTAGCGCAGTCTTCATCCTCTGACTCAGCTTTTGTCAGCAAGCAGCGCTCCCTCCGCAGTCAAGTGCTCACAGAGGCTCTTCCCCTCCCTTTCCTGTCTGAGCAGTGTCAGGAGCTGGCCNAGCTGCATCACTAGGATATTATTACATCACGCAGGAAAGCCTNTCTCATAGCAGTCTTAGTCTGTATTTAACATCACTTCGTTTTTTGTTGTTTTCTTCTTTGGCAGAATTATGAGCTGGCATTTACTTAGTCATAGAAAGCACAGCTTAGGAAAGTGGTGCAAAAAACTAACCATACTATCTACATTCCACAGCAAACCAATTCTAACACAAGAATCGCTGACTTTTGCTCATCCTTCTTAATCTCTCAGCAGTACCTTACACTGCTAACACCTTCCATTATCTCTCACCCTAGGTAGCACATAGCACTTGTGCAGTATTTCCCTAACTCCTTGCCTAGCAAGAGACCAGGTAGGAAGTGAGAAGCAGGGGTTCAAGTCACACAGACTCAGCTTCCTCAATTGCTGCCTGCTAGAAGTGCAATAAGGAGCAAATGGTTTAACCTTTGAACTCCCAATCATGTTTGTAAAATGAGTAACACCNGCATGGGCTTTTTAGCAAGAAGAACCACAAAGATTAAAACAAAATGGCACCTAATCATTCTTATTAATATGCCTAAGGCTGGTTCTCCTTCCTATCTAAGTTAGAATTCTCTCCTTGACCCACTTTCTCCTTTCTTATGCTCTCCCTAGATGATGTCATCCTCCAGACTCATGACTATGAATTACTTTCAACCCTCTCCAATGCCACCCTTTCTCCCAAGCCCCAATTTGCATGACTGAGCCCTTGCTAAGCCTGGGTACCTAGATGCATTGCACTACATGCCCCAAACAGAGCTCATTATCTTCCCTCTCCCAACCTCCCAGCACCAATAATCTCCTAATCTACATAACGACAGGGCAATTCAAGCCCTTGGTTACCAAAACAGAAAACAGTCATCTTAGAGTCCCTTCTCTCTCTACTCAGCTACCAAATCTGTCACTTCTAAAATACTGTCCCTTTCTTACTCCACTGCCTCCTGCTGAATTAGACTCCCATAAGCTTTCCCCTAGGTTGGTCTCTTAACCATTCTGTCACATCTCCCTGAAATCTTGCTCCACGGGATTAACAACAGAATATTTTAAAGCAAAGTTAAACACAGAACTACACAGGTTCCATCACTTCCACCGCTGCTTTCTGTCAGGATACAGCACCCGTTTCGAAAAGTATGTTCCCACTTGCTCTATAGGATACGGAATGTGAATTAGAATTGGGTTAAAACAATCAGCAGTTGGACAAATAAGCTTGCTTCCGAACAACACAAACTCAGAAATGAGATGATAAAACTCAAAAGAAGAAAAAGAAACAAAATCAGAAGCAAACAGTAAGCTACAGGAGACACAAGAGAATATGGTAAGCACTGAAAATAGGAGGGAAGTTTCAATGTACGTACAGCACAGTCCCTTAAGAATCCCAGAGAAACAGAAAGAAGAATATGTACAAGGAGTTAATTCATTATGCCTTCCCAAAATAAACACTGGAAATTGAAAGGGAATGCCCTCAGAATGGCCATCACTACAATGATGAAACTGGAGCCACTGTGGTGGTGTGAATGTCTCCCATCAGCTCGTGTGTTTGAGCACTCGGTCCTCACCTGGTGGTGCTGTCTGGGGAGGTTGTGAAACCTTTGAGAAATGGATTCTTGATGGAAGAAGGCATCACTGGAGGCAGTTTTGAACGTTTATATCCATGCCTCACTTCCAGTTTGCTTTCTGCTTAGTGTTTTTAGTGAAAGATGAAACTGCTCAGCGTCTGGCTCTAGCTGCTTGCTGCCTGCTGCCACACCTCCACCACCGTCATGGACTCCCTGCCATGAACTGTATACCAAAATAAACTCTTTCTTCCTTAAGTCACTTTTGGTCACGGTGTTTTATCACAGCAATGAAAAATAACCAATAGGGCCTAACTGAGGCAGAAGGAGCAAAGTACTGATGGGAATAAAATTAAATGGCCATTTAACCTTTGCCCAACAAAAACAAACCTGCAGCATCAGATTTAAGACATTTCCAGAAAGAAAATGAATCTGGGAACAACTGCCCAGGCTAGAGCTTTCCATTGTAATATACACAGACAAACTTGTGAGAACTCCAGGAATTCTGTGTCCTAGCACTTTCCCACAGAACCTATCAGAAAACAAACTCTACACAATCAAAATTACTAAAGCAATCAGGTGTGGTGACTCACATTTGTAATTAAGGGAGCATGACTCCCAGGCCAGCCTGGGCTACATAGTAAATCACAGGCCAGTGTTGGCTACAAAGAAGGACCCCATATCAAAACAAAAAAAGAAGCAAGGGCATGGGAAACAGAGATGAATATTTAACATTGAGCTATTTTAGAATTAACACTAAATGAGAGTTAAAATGGGAAAAGTGGACCTGTAATTCCTGATAGTTTGACAAGGCAGATATAAT
>LZPO01055544.1:42244-55539 GCA_001675575.1 Neotoma lepida | reverse complement strand
ACATATGTGTGAATGTGCGTCTGTGGGTGTGTGTTAAGTCAGTTCTATACATTCCATATGTTTTATCCATATTGTGCAAATCTTCAGAAACATGAGACTGTGATGTGCTTTTTGGATTTAGGTTTTGTATGGAAGAAAATAAAGAATAAAAATAGGATACTTTGCTCTTCATAATACATGGACTTGAAAAAATTATTTTCTGAGATTGTAATATAATAATTACAATCATTCTCCTTTCCCCTTTCTCTCTCCAAATCCTTCCAAATATCCCTTATTGCTCTCTTTTAAATTTATGGCCTCGTTTTCATCAGGTGTTGATGTTGTTGTTGNTGGTGGTGGTGGTTGTAATGTGTGTATGTGTTCCTAATACCTAAATACTACCTATATAATGTTATTTGTATAGACATGTTTTCAGAGCACTTTTCATAGACATTGAGCAGTGTTGGATGGCTTCTACTATTAAAAATGAGTTATTCAACTTGAAATTTGAGATTTTTCTGTGATGAAAGGTGTTATACATTGTATTTTATTGCCCGTTAAAACTCTAATTTGACTTATAGAAAGCACAAAGTATCAACCCTGGATTTAGGAAACACATCCAAGAGGAGTCCCAGCTTAGACAGTAATTTTTATTTCTGTCTGCTCCCCTTAGTCATGCCTTCTGCTCCCCAGGATGTGGCTATTTGCTATCCGGGGATCCTGTTTTCCATCAGACAAAGGCTGTGCTCAGAGGCAGCTTGGGGGATTGTAAACTCACTAAGAGACAGGTGGGACTTGGGTGGAGTTGAGATTGAAGAGCCTTTGTGGAGGGGTAGACAACTGCCCTTTTTATCAGTGTTATGGGCCTTTCTGACAGACTGTCGCTTTGTTTTGTCCCCAGTGGCATTTGGCATAGGAACTTCTGTGATTTGACTCNAGACTTATTTAAAAACTTGTCTGTAGATCTCAATAGAGCACTGATGTTCGTGAAAAAAATCTCACCGTAGTTGACTTTTTATCGACTTATTGTGAGACCTGCTTATTTTTAGATAAAAAATGTCTTTGCACATTTTGTGTTGGATAGAGACCCCTGCTTGCCTGCCTCTATGCTCTTTTTTTATGGCTGGGATTTGAATGACTATGGACGATTTTTTACCAACTGCATCCAGGAGCCTGGCCATTTTCTTTCATTCTTTAGAACAAACATTTACCAGTTTCAGAATAAGGAGGGGTGACAATCTTAAGCATACAAATTGTCCAAGAAGATCCTGACAAACTTGTCCATAGAAACATACCCATGATTAATGAGAAATTATGCTACTGAAATGTTTTTATTGTTGAAGAAAGGAAGTGAATGTCCTTGCTCAGGATGAAATGAATGTGGCCACAAATACAGTTATAGCCAGTCATAGGATGTTTGGCCTATCTGCTAAAGAGGTGTAATCACAATACTGGCAAAAGAGGCCGAGTAGGTATCAAATATCCTGTGCTCAACACACACCTGACCACGGCCTGTGAAGTCATAATGTGGCTCTTCAAACCTCCATGGAGAGTCTCATTGGAAACCAGCAACCATCTTGCCTATCTAAAGGCCAAACACTTTTGTGGAAACAGATTTAGACTTTTAGGGCAGCAGCTACACCTCAGCCATTTTATTTCTGACTCTTTCTCATAATTATTATTTTTCCTAACATACCATTAAAACTCACCTGCTGGTGGAGAGATGGATCAATTCAAACAGTCCTGAAGATGGCGTGGGGACCTGGTGGAAGGAGGGAGGTTGGTTGGGCTGGGAGTNTCCTGATAGAAAAAGGACAAGGAAAGTATGGCCAGAGTTTATTAATGTATGAAGCTGTCAAAATTAATTAATTAAAAATGAATGAATGAAGAATAATAAAGGTTGATAGGAGGTAGTCATGGTTCAAATTTTTCTACTATTTAAAAAATAACCTAATAATGTTGAAACTAATAATTTAATTTTGTCCTCAAATAGGAAAATACATTTCTCTTTTGCACTTTTGGTGTCAGCAAGGATGGTGTTTGCATGTCTTTGTAGTTTAGTTTTCTTCTCATCTAAAGGTTAATACGCCATCATATTCTATCAGCCCTGGGTGTTTGTACTCAAACTGAAAATGCACAGTAACGGAGCTTTCTAAGCAGAGCTATTAATTGAATTCAGATGCTGTAGTCCAAAATTTTAGCTAAATATTGAAGTCTGAATTCACTGCTCAAGCCTCATTAGTAGTGATTAGCTAACACAAACGCATTTCTGATTTATGCGTGTCTAAAAATGATTCTGAAAAGGCATCTTGTGCAGGGTTGATTGTTTTTGTGTACAGTTTTGTCCTTCTAGGGCATCTTGTTCAAACACTGTAATCAAGTAGGCACCTTGGGATGAGGCAAGAGCAGACACTTGTTCTCTAAAAATTAACATCACAGATACAGTTCTGGAAATTGAGAAGACCGACGTTGTGATAATGAGAGCCTGGGACTCAATTTCACAGAAAAGCAAATTCATACCAGGAAGGTTTTCCTTTTTACTAAGATTCTGTAAATTTCTAGCTGAATTTCTGACATTCTGAAATGTTTTGACAGGTCCTTCATTTGTACAAAGCTTTATGTGCAGCAGCCTCATTGATAACTTGTTTTTGTTTAGTCTGGTTTAATGTGATCATTTTTTTTTCTGTTACCTCTGTTGAATTGGTGAAAAAATAATTTAACATTTTTTTTCAAGCCTCTCGCTGGCATAGGAAACTTTGAATCCAGCCAAAATGTTTTTTTTTTTCCTCTTATGGCCTAATTTTCACATTGCAATGAGCATAACATTTACATCTAGTTTTATTTTTCATTCTCTTTACTGGTATTTATACAGAATTAAATATTGCAGAGTGTTAATTAACCAAAGAGACTGCAACAATCAGTACAGTCTATACAGTAAACCTGTTAAATTCATAGAGGTTCAGAACCTGAGGATAAAACTCCATGGTTTGCAACAGTATCATTGAATGTGTGCTGCAAACAAATGGCACAGCTGAGCAGTAGTAACCCAAGTGTTGAAGGAGGTATTTTCTCCTGCTGCAAAGGAATTATATCCCCCTAAAATTGACAAAAATCCAGCCACATGAAAGTAATTGAGCTTGATGTTAATATTTTGTAGACAGCTTGTAAATTAACATGACCAATAGCAAATCTGACTTTCAAAGTCATTGATGTTTTCTTTTTTTAAATGTGAGTATTTGGGAGGCTGNCTTGTTTTTCTGAATGTCTTTGTTTTATTTATTTTATTACAAACTGTTCTAATTCCATCAGAAGCCAAAAACAAGCCATGTGCCATACAGATATTTTTCTCATGACAATGAAGAGGCTTCTAGATTATCTATGGACTTGTGGCTTTCTATGAAGTCTTGGGGGAATTTCTTTACTGCCTGTTGTTTGCCCTTCCTTCAGAACCAGAGCCTCTCAGACTAGGATAAATGGTTCCTCCTTTTCTTCCCCAAGAGATCAGAGAAGGCACACCCACTTCATGCTCTATTACCCGGGAGGGATGGCAAAGATGAAGATGAGGTTTTACTCTGCTTGCAGTCTCAATGGTCAGCCTGGCATCATATAGATGCTGGTAGAAGTTGAGAGACCCTGGAGTGAGAAGACCCCCTTCTTCCAGGCATGGCAGCTGGTGTGAGCTTCATAGTGATTCTTCTTTCCCCAAGTCCATGGAGGGGATGAGGAATGGCTGGCCTGTGTAGATATGTGAACAGGAATTTGCAGCAGGGCTGCAGACCCTATATTTTCTGTTTGCAACATAAAGAATTACTTGTTTTTGTTTATTTCTGATGAACAGAGAGACTTATTTGAACCATCAAAGTCAGGTTTGCAGTTAGCTTGAGTATGAGTCACTGTGGGGTGTAGGTGGTCCTTACTGAAAGCTCTGGCCTTAGGTACAGTAGGAGCAGGAATATTTTAACATTTGGCTTTTCAGTTAGCTATTATCTCAGTGTGTTACAAATGAATACTTNTAAATCTGATCAAACTCTTCCAGGGATGGAGACATTGTATTTTTTGTCTAAGACTGTTTGTAGTTAACTTATTTTCCGTTGTTATAATGAAACTTTTGAAATTGATATGGAAAAACATATCTTACAGATAATTACATTTTCCTTTTTAGCTGTTCTTCTCCCCCCTTTGGATTCTCCTTCTCGCTCTATTGGCAGGAATTATTGAAAACAATTATATAAAATCATTTAGAGAAGCCTACAGAACAGGGGTAAGGCCTTGCCTTCCCACTATACTATACGCCAGAGTCCCCAGCGAGCTTGTCCAAGNTTTCCTCTGGCTCTGTAGCATTAGCTCTCTGGCCAACAGACTTATAAGGATCTAATGTGTTATATTAGATTTTTTTCCTTGGCATCTGTTAATAAGGGTCTGGAGATCAGAGTATGTAGTATGCATCAAACTTGCCTCACTCTGAGTCACCAATGAATTTTTGTGGGGTCTGAATATCAGAGTTGGAGTATAAGAGAACAGCCATTGATCTGGGAGTAATTGAATGAAAAGTGTAGTAAAGTGAAAATTTGATTTTGCTGTGTCAAGGTAACATTAATTGTAGTCATTTATGTGAACAACTTTGCATTTAGCTCTAATTACCACACCACATACTGATCAGTCACAATGCTGAATATGTGTTAGATCAATGTTTTTATATTGCATTGACTGTAACACTAAAACCTGATCATGTGTGATGCTCTGTCTCCATGTGGCTGGACATCTACTGACATAGCAGAGTTTTCTGTTTGTAACTTAAATCATTACTTATTTCTGTTTAGTTTTAATAGACAGAGACTTGTTTGCATCAGAAAAATCAGGTCTTCAGTTAGGTTAAGGATGAGTCATTATGGATGTGGAATGTTCTTACTAGGAGCACTGACCTTAGGGATAGTGGGAGCAGGGATATTTTAACACTTGGGTTTCAATAACCAATTATCTGGTTTACATTTGCTTTTATTTCTGGCATTTTATTATCATCAGGGAATATTCTTGAACTTTCCAATACTTTATCAACCTTTATGCCAGCTAAGCAGAGGGCTGAATGACATAAATTGATCTTGAAGGAAACAGCTGTGTAGGGAGAATGATGGAAGCTCTTCCTGTTTCCTGGATTGGAACTGTCCTTTCTCTTCTCTGCTTTAGTCTGCCGGGATGAGGACTGATTGTGCTACTAGCTGGTACTAGCTGGTGTCATTTNTCCTATAAAATATAGCCATTTGGCACAAAGTTACAACATAAACCAAAGAAAACAAAGAATCTTTTGGAAAATGGGTCTCCACTAATTGTTAGTTCTATAAAATAGTATTTTCAGCCCTGTAAAGAATGAAGCAGTTACTAAATGCTTGCAGAGTGTCCACTCTGGGGGCATGTGTTTGATTCTCCATCGATTAACTGATGTGTGAAATAAGTTGAAAAGAAAATCAGGGCTTGTAATNATTTAATTTTAACAATTCGATACTTTTAATACTGTTAGTTTAGGTTTTTCTTTCTTTTTTTCTGTGTGTAGGTGTTTGAGTGCATGAATTTGCGTTTGTGAATATGGACACCCAGGTGTCACATGATATGTTGCAAGGCTGGAGGACAATCTTGGGTACTGAACCTTACCTTCTACATGGTGTCTATCAGGCTATCAGGCTTGGCATCTCCTGCCTCCACCTCCCATCTCTCTGCCAGAACACCAGGGTCACCATAGCTCATTGCTAATGCTACAAGTCTGATTTTCATGTGGGTTCTGGGGGTTTGAACTCGGTTCTTCACACTTGCATGCAAGTGCTTTTACTCACTGAGCCATCACCCCAACCTCAGTGCAGTTTTGAAAGGAAAGTTTGGTGGTTAGATAACTGAGAACATTGCTTCCATGGCCTTTATGTTAGAAGCAGGAAGCCTGTGCTTTGTGAGACAGATGCAACCAAGTCAGTAGAATTACTGCAGGAAAATGACTAAATGTGTTTTAAAAACTGAGGGTTAAACTGGAGCTCTTGATTTAAACTCATGATATGTGAGTTGATCCTGGTGTAGTGATGAAGCTATGTTATTCTGTGTAGAGGAGTTAATATTGCCCTGTGTCTTTATCATGTGTGTTTAGTTATTCTTGGAGGTGTCAATAAAATCTCAGTGCTTTGGGTCAGTTTTTGAAAGAGCAAATTAATTTTCTGACTTTTTGTTTGGGTGAGGTAGAATAAATACCAGGTATAAAATGATTGAACACTCAGTATTTGAACTGAATTGTTATAACTATGCTACTGTTTACCTTGTTTCAACACATTTCAGCTATCTACATGTTACTTATCCTTTCCATGCAGAAGTCTCTCATATGACCGGACTGATATTATCTTTAAACTATTTGATGCAAACAGTTTAAATTGCAAAAGTGCTTAATGTCCCAAGCTTCCAATCCCAGTGTGGTCATCTAATAAAAAACAGAAACAAAACAAACAGTCAAGCCTCAAACACTATCTGCTATTTCTCCCAACATACAACTTCTGCTGCTCAGGTGGCAGAAAGAGGAAGTGATTATTTGCTTGGTGACAGAGTGGCACTTGCATAAATGTGATGTATAAACTGAACACCTAAATAGTATTTCATGAATGGGAATCATTTGAGTCCCTGTTGGTTGTAGTGTAGGTACCAGACATTTTAATGGAATTGCTTCTTAATTACCAGGCTCTCCTTGATAGCCATGAAAAGGAATTGGATTGGACAGTATTGATTCCCAGCAGTTCTGTTCCTCTTTAGGGATATTCTGAGCTGGCAAAACACATACAGATGGGCAGACAAGACTGCTTAGTTTGCCCTCTGCAGAATTTGATCAATAGGAGCCCATTTCTGTATCAAGGAGAAGTGGTTCTGTTAATTCAGGCCTGGAAATCTCATCATTAGATACTCTCCAGTAAGAAGACTTAAAATATTTTACTTGAGATACAAATTGCGTGTAGGCACTCTTTTTTGCAGTAAAATTTTTTTTGTTTATCTTCTTTTTTTTTAAGATGTCAGATGTTTCATAGACTTTATTAGTCTCCCTCAATAAAATTGCTAAGATATTTTATTTTTTATTTTTATTTTTTTCCTGCTTCAGCAGTTGGTGGTTAAAACTCCTACTTTGCCAAATTCTTCTAGGTAACATTTTTTTTTTGGTGGTACTGCACATAATTTTGAAAACATAAGAAAAATAAGATTCAAAAGAAAGCAATATTGTATACTAACATGCTTAACTTCTCACACCCCTACTTGGTATTCGATGTGCTGAACATGGTCTTACTTTGATTTATTCCTAAAACATTTACTGAGTCAAAACTATGCTCAAGGGTAACTGGTTGGTAACATAAACTCACAAAAGTGCTAGATATTGGGAAAGTCTAATTGTGTTTTTGTGACTTAACTGTGTATTCATATAACCGTGTTTAGAGTGAAGAAAAATGATTCAAGATGTGAGGATTGACAGTATTACATTCATGTATGATGCTTCTGTCTTGTGTTGAAGCACTCAGCATACAAGACTGGAGTGATGACTCAGTGGTTAGAAATTCTTGCTGGTCTTTCAGAAGACCTGGGTTTGGTTCCCAGTACCCACATCAGCTAGCTCACAACCATCTGTAACTCCAACTCCATGAGATCTGACATGCCCGTCTAGACTTGGCAGGAACCTACAGGCATATTCATAAGAGCATGCATGCATACACACACGTGTGCAAAAAAAACCGAAAAATATATTTTAAAAAGACTATTTTCTGCTCATTTTTTTGAATGGGTCCATTTCTCTGGATGCTGAGATAAAGTTTATGCACCGGGAGCATGGAAAAAGAACAAAGCCTGGTGAGTGCCAGCGGTTTACAGTCAAGGTGCTCTGGCTGCTCTGACATTTTTGAATAGTTGGAATGGGTTCTCAGAGCTTGTCCTCTCTCATCGGCTACATTGTCATGTTCTTGAGACAAGAGAGGAAAAGGAAAAGAATGACTTTTGAATTGCAGTTTGAGATTTAAAATTCCCAGATCATATTTCCATTTCCTGATATATGAGTTCCAAGAGAGCTGGGGGCACATCGGGGAAATGGAGACTGCCATAGACACTGATAAAAGTAAAGGGGTTCGTAAGAAAGATGATGATGAGAAAAGAGAAAGCATTTGCAGTTCCTAATGGGTCCTGGTAGACAGACATTGGACCTGGCAGCTGGTGACCCTCCAGGACNGTAACTCACATTTTGTGATTTGACTCATTTTAATACAAGTAAGGAAGAACACATGGAATGATTCTATAGGTGTTTTCAAAGAAAGGGAGAACCATTTCTTTTATTCTGAACTCAAACTATATAAATGTGCTGAAAGGGGGGCTACCAAGGCCATTCTGGGGTTGCTCACAGTAAAGATCATCCACACTGGAAACCTTCAAGCCCCGTGTGAAAGCCATACTGTTTTCAGGGTGGCCTCTAAAGCAACATTCAGGAATCCTGGCAAGACCTGAAAACAGAAGTTCAGTATGAAGTAGATCAGTGACTATGCTTGCTATGAGGACGAAGCCTGCAGTCAACTGAAGATGGGCTCTGCTGCTTTGGCTGTTGCCATGTCACAGAGTGTCCCTCCCTGAATATTCACTAGGGAAAGGTCCCCCTCTTCCTCCTCCTCCTTTTCCTCCTCCTCTTCCTCTTCCTTTATTCTTCATCTAAAAGTTCCTGGTAGGATTGCATNCTGTGTGCCTTTTCTAGCTCCAGGCACAAATGGCTACAGCTCCTTCCTGAGATGGATGCCCTCCAAGCTGTATAGGACTAGATGAGTATTCACATTTACTTTGGTAATTTAAAATGATAAATGAATAAGGGTGTAATTAAAGTATGCTTTAATTAACTGGCTGCAGTGCATGCATATATTTGTAAGCCACCTTTTAAAATTCAGTGTTTGGAAGTTGTAGGAATGACTTGAAGTTTGACCTGAGAAATGTCTGGAAGGTTGTTTGCTTGTTCTCCTTGCAAGTGTAATGATGATTAATGAGCAAATGGGTTTACTTTGAATAGTTTTGAGTGGCTAAATTCACTATATTGCAGTTATTAAAGGCATGTGTTACTTTGGAATCAGAGTCTTTTATTTGTATCTTAGAATGCAGCCAAGATATTACACATGACATAAAAGCTAAGAAGTAATTTCTTTGAAACCATGTTGTTTTTCTCAGAACTTAACTATTCTGTGGGTTTTTAACCCAGGTCAGTGACAGAGTAGAAAGCAAACCTGAAAATGGATAGAGGTGTCTGACTTTACACAAACACATTCACCATGAATTAAGTTAATACAGAAAATAATTTACCACTTTGGATCTCTCTCTCTTTCATCTCACACACACACACACACACACACACACACACACACACACACACACACACACACATGAGGGGGGGTGCTCATATAACCCAGGCTAGTTTTGAACTTACTGTGTAATCAAAGTTGGCCTTGAACTCCTGCCTCTACCATCCAAATGCTGGGATTATAGGCATGGCTACCATGCCCTACTGGAGTTCCTTGTTGAGCTGGTGGTGTTGTTACATAGAGAAAAACAAGTTATTTAATCCTTTATCCTTCAATTCTTTCCTTCTTAGGGCTTAGGATTTCCTCTAAGGTTTGATCATGCTTTGTGTGTTTAGTTGGGTTTTATTCTCTGAACACTCAGGTTTAGGAAACAATTTGTTGTTTTCAAATTTTAAGAAGAGCCTTTTAAGGGAGCTGAGGATTTATTAGCTCAATGGTAGAACGTGTACTTGACAGGCAAGAGGCCCTGTTTTCCCTCCCCCAGCACCATGTGCTTGTGTGCAAGTCCCATGTTGAGCGCTGTCAGTTCAGTCACTGGCCTGGTCTACATGTTCTTTAAGCCTTGATTCTGTCAGTTGTTAATCAGAGAGATGCTTGTACATTGGCATTAAGGCTTGACATCTTTATTCTTAGTGAAAAACTGAAGAAGCCNTTATTTAAGCAATGGTGAATCAAACAGCTCATCTGACTCTGGTTACTATTTGTAGGTAGCTTTTGGTTAAGATCATGTATGTGGTTGGGTGATCCAGCATAGACCTGTTTCACTATTTTCCAACCCAATGGTGAAGTTGAGAACACTGTCAAGGAGCACGCCTGTTCAGAGTGTGTGTGAGTTCCATATCTACTGCCAAGTACAAGCTGCTTGGGGTCAGAAATGAAAGGAGCATAATAGGTGCAATGGAGCGACTGACTGAGGGCTTTTAATTATCTGAGATTTACATAAGCAACTCTGCAAAATGGGAGAATCACCCAATTAAAGGACAGTAAATTTACTTTGCTGCAGCATTGAATAATTTACATCTTGCTTCCCCTGAATTGCATTAATTACTGATTTGGTAGCAGATGAAAAAGCATCTGGGTAGAATTTAACCTACATATATTCAAATTAACGATAAAGATAGATTTATCTTTATGTACTTATCCACTCATTTGTGCAGTGTACTTGCATGCTAGACATTGGGGATGAGAAGACACGTAAACAGATATGAAGAACTTCATACCCTCCAGAGCTGATAGTTCTTCAGGAGTGATGAACATATAAGTGGAATTACATGTAAGGACAACAACAACATTTGTTTATTTATAGCCGCTCACTCATTTAATAAATACTACCTGAGCCTCTACTCTATTCCAGAAAAAAAAATGATAAGCTGTGTAGATGTGCCCTTACACAGAACAGACAGGTCAGATATTATTAGGAGAACACAGCCACTTGGATACCCATTTCTGGCAATAAAAATAACTGTCTGTTTTAATAACACACAGATTGCCAAAAACATACTTTAAAAATATTTCCTTAAATGTGTGGCTGCCCTAAAGCAAAATGAATGAATCTGAAGAAGCCAAAAGTAGACAAGGAGCTGGCTTTCTCCCAGGCAGTTCCTGTCAAGTGTAGGCAGCCTTGAACCTTCACATAGGGGCCAAATGGCTCTATGAGGTAGTTGGGGACTATAATACCAATGTTATACAAGCTCTGTGAAAGAAGAATAACTTATCCCAAAACATAATAGGAAACAAAAATAACCTTAATATTGAAATCTGCCGAGGCAAGATTAGAAGATGTGTGTGTGTGTGTGTGTGTGTGTGTGTCTGTGTGTGTGTGTCTGTGTGTCTGTGTGTCTGTGTGTCTGTGTCTGTAGAGTGTATACTGTATATATAATATATACAGGCTAATTCTATTCTTATATATAATATATATTTTATGTATGTATAGGCTAATTTCTTTAGGAGTGTAGGTACAAACAGCTAAGAAATTCATAGCATGAAAAAATAATGTGAAATGATCAAGTTGTGTTATTTAAGGAAAACAAAGCCAATTTAATATTAGGAAGTAGATTAACACAGTATATTGCAAAGCACACCAAGGACTTTTGAAAAAAGACTCTTAATAGGTTAATTAAAAAGAATTTGATTAATGTGGGCAGTTACTTAGAAATTCTGAAGAGTGATTCTGAGTAAACTAGATGAATAACCTGTAAAGGGAGTATGTATTGGGAAACATTGTAAACCCACACCCAATGATAAAATGCACAAAGGACNCTTAAAGACCAAGAACATGCTGGAGATGCACACTGCCAGCCCCTATTCAGCACTGTACTGGAGATTTAGTCAGTTGTAGTGAGACAAATGGAAAAATATAACAGGGGCAGAAATCTTTCATTGTTTAAAAGTTATTGTTAAAGAAAACTCCCAGATACGTATCAATGGATCAGCTGAGTAGAGAAGACAGGTTAGGAATTTTCGGTATGTAAAAGCAATGCATAAAGTGATCGGCCTTCCTATGGCCAACACTAAGAATTTCATAAAGCGTCATATGCAAGGTGGTGAGAGTCCAAGCAACTAGTTATACTCTGTTCTCAGTTATACAATGTGTGAGGTCAGACAGGTAGAAAAACATGCATAGATTGGATTTATTGTGCAAATAATTCTAAAGACAATCTAAATAAATGGTGACCTATATCATATTCCTACTTAGGAAGGAATCAACTTTCATAAGTTGGTTTATACATTCAATACTAAGAGGAACCTCCAAGGGGTTGTATGAACTTGTATATGTAGATAGACTGTTAAAGTTTTTTTTTTTTTGAAAAAGAAATATCAAGAAACTCATGAATGACAAGGTTGGCCATTTTTTTCAAATATTCAGGCTTTTTCAAAATAGTATTCTAGCTTAGGCATTGGTTAGAAATGAAGAACCATNAGCAAAATGCCCTTCTATGCACCACCAAAACAACTACGCTAAGGAAATCATCTTACTCTTTGATAGCAATAGAGAATCNCCACTCAGTTGTGGAATTTCTTGGGAAATTTAAGTATTCACAACCCTAAGATTCAAAATATGACTTTTCAATAAATACTTCAAAGAAAATTTTGTACATTGTTATATAGAAATGTCCATGGAAGCAGAGTTTGTCTGAGCTAAGTGTAGACATGAGGTAGACGCTCTAAGGGTGGAGTGTAATGGTGAGAGAACCAATTTTCTAGAAATTGCTCTGCATTTAAGGGTGTTCTCAGTAGAATTTCACCACCTGTTGGTAGGTAGTCTAATGGAGCCTAACAGAAGTAGTATGATTTGCAGGTTCTGATGTGGGCAGTTATGTGAGCAGTGATGTTATTGACCAGGCCAGTTTCTCCAGTCATTGCAATAATATTGTAAATGACAAAGAATAGATAAATATTCAAAGAAGTTCTCACAGCCCTCAAGTCACTAGAAAACAGCTCATAGTTTTCAACTGTATCTACAATAAATNTAACATATTGGCAAGACACTTGATCACACAGAGTTGTGGAGGAAGAAAGGAAGGANGGAAAGGAATGAGAAAATGTTTCACGTCAGTAAACACAATTAGCAGGTTGGCAAAAATGAGGAAGTGCCACTTTGGCCAGGGACTCAAATCAGTGCCTTGCTCAGCCATCATCAAAGAAGCTTCCTCTTGCAGCAGATGGGAAGAAATACAGAGATCCAGAGCCGGACAATATGCAGAGTGAGAGACCTTGGAACACTCATCCTTAAACTGATGTGTTCATCAATGTCCCCACCCCCAGGGCTCAGGGGACCCTGCAGAAGAGGAAGTAGAAGAGCATAGAGCCAGAGGGGATGGAGGACACCAAGAAAATGTCCTCTGTATCAACATGACTGATGCACATATGAACTCACAGAGACTGTGGCAGCATGTGCAGGGCCTGCATGGGTCTGCACCAGATTGGGTCCTATATCTGAAAGGAGAAGTGGACACCCCCCCCATCCCTAACACAGAAGCTATC
>LZPO01055543.1:40374-52474 GCA_001675575.1 Neotoma lepida | reverse complement strand
TCCAAAATTAGCTTGGTAGGGCCACAACAGCAGGAACTGGAACTTGATATGCTATGTGGCCTAGGCTGGCTTCAAATTCACTATGTAGTTCAAGCTGGCCTCCTACATGCCAGGATAACTGGCATATGACATCATATCCGACCTCACAAAGCCTGTTTGATAATAATGTTGTTANTGCTGCTTCTGAGTTATTGAATACTGTCCACACAGAGGAAAACACAGAATGATTATGTGGGTACCACTTCCACACCATTGAATCAAAAGATGTTATTTTTGGGGAATATTCCTGTTGGGAAATATCATCCTCTCAGGTACTTGGTATTCTGATGAGGAACATGTCACATGCATATAAGATCAAGTAGCTACNGATAAATAGAAGACAATGATGCAATTCCAGCTGAATCTAGATTGATTTCAAATATTCATTTAAAAAGATAGGAAGCTATATGTCACAGACCCCACTGCGACACTCTTACTTGCTCCTCAGTCATGCCAAGGAAGCTCTAAGTTTGGAAAGGTCAGAATTGGGTAATGTGAGTCAGGAGAGACTACAAACCTTTAATTTTGCCTTATATGGGAAGTGAGACTCAAGGAGGGTCCTTTCAGAGGAGACATTTGGATGACAGGGTAGGGACAGAATACAGAGAGGCCAGCTGCAGGGAATTCANAATTTGGGAATGNTAACATCAAATAGGAAATAGTTTAGTTGACAATGTGAACTGAAGAGGTTTCAGACCTGTGTGGCAGCCTCAGCCCAAGCATAAAGCAGCCATGTACAAGTAACTTTCATTCGTCAGACCGGTTTCTCCATATGAGGAACAGGAATGAGAGTAGACACTAGGACAAAGATAAGAGCAGATAAAGTTGCCTATATCAGTTGTTTGATGCAATTAAGCTCTTGATAAATATTAACCCCATATTAATCACCAGGCAGAGAGAGGAATGCCTATTTGTAAGGGAACTGGCAGATGTCTTCTACTTCAACATTGGTGGGCTATGGTGTTTGGTGTTTTAGCCATATTCACAACATGAAAATCAGGTAATAAAATCTGTTTTGAGTGAAGTCTATATTAGTATTCAAGAAAAGGAATGAAAAATGAAGAAATTTGATCCTAAGGAAGAGCCAAGTTAAGATTGGATAAGGCCCTTCCCCCAGCCCTCCAATATCCACCTGGTTAATGGTGTTAAAAAGAGCTAGATGGGTGGATCATATATAAGAGATGGGTGGATGATACACTATAAAGAGAGAATGTTAAGAGCGGTGGGAAAACAAGAAGCAGAGGTGGGCCTGAGACACTTTCTCTAGAATGATCGTTGTCTAACNTCATCACCCTTTTTCTCATCTATCCTGAGCATGGGCAATTGAAATGCTTAAGATTACCTTTTAATTCAAAACAAAACAAAACATGAGGCAAATAGTCTCCCTCAGAAAAAGACAAGAGCTATCATGCTGTTGTAAAAACTACAGAGTTTATTCAGATGTACCTTAATGCCTGGCTTGCAACATGGATTTGTTCTAGTATATGAATTAGAGAAGTCCAAGAATTAAAGAAGATAATATATCCAAAAAGGTTCGGAATGTTTTGAATTCTCTATTAACTAAGATGTGTAAAAGTAGCACATTGTAGAATTCAGGGAACAATTGCCTTGGTTCAAATCCCAGCCCTGTACCTTACTCACTGTGTGAAGCAGGCATGATCCTTACTACTTTCCCTGTGAAGGAGGGCATTATGGGAACTTCTGAGAGCATGAAATACAACCATATTTATAAAACCCTTACAATTGTGCCTGGCTCCTACTGAGTGCTCTAAATGGGTTAGTTATGATTATTAAGAGAACCAACACCAGTGTATGAATTAGCTAAGGGCTTTTCATATAAGAAGCAGTGGATTTTTAGAAGAGCAATCACAGGGAACTTAAATGTCTTTACAGAAGTGGAAAAAGTCAGAACTAAAAGGCAGAGGGTGTGGCATAGAACTGTAAGATACAAGTCCCCAGGACAGAAATAAAAAAGGCAGAGATTCCCAGAAGGGGCAATTCCTGGACATTTATGGTCACATTCTCCTGATTGGCCGAGGGACACAGCAGACATCCAGCCAATTTTCCTTCAGTTCACAGAAAAGCTCAGTGTGCTTGAAAAGGAACTAAGGACTTTTTTTTTCTTGTTAGAAAAAATATGTGTTTATGCATTCAAGACAAACTTGTCTCCGGAGCAGTGAGGGGTGGCTTCCACACACATTTACGATATGAAGCTTCAGTAAACAGGAACTGGGTAACATGCCTGTTAGGAGATTACTGAGTTCACTAACTTTCCTGCATCTCTCCCCTAACACAACTGCAAAGATGCTCAAATAGTAATACAACTGACAAAAATGCTAAAGGCAGAAAAAAGGGCAGCTTTGTTTTCATGGATTGATGGATAATTTCCATGAATTAGCTACACGCTTGCCACCTCTTGGGTCCTTTCANGTCATGGTATCAGTTTTGCCTAGGCAGCTACGGCCACATATCCTTCTCAGACTTGAATGGATTAGACTCCAAACTTAACAATGGCTTTTGTGGTACTGGGGATGGAATCCAGGGTCTCAGTATACATGCTAAATATATACTCTACCACTAAGCTGTATCCCTGTCCTCTTTATTCTTTTGAATTTGAGATGACATCTCATCAAATTTCTCACAACAGCCTTGAATTTGTGATTCCCCTGCCTCAGCTTCCTAAGAAGCTGGGTGTGATCCTCCTGCCTCAGCTTCCAATGTAGCCAGGATTTCAGACCTGCACCTCCAGACATGCTATAGGTGATTTATTCTATCCTGAGATTTGAAAGTCAGGAAGTTAGAGTATGAAGTTATGGTCATACCATCTTCATTATTCTGTATTTCCATCCAGTTTGTGTGGCTTTGTAAGCGATCATTCTTACAAAGGAGAATCTGTACAAACAGCAGATTTCCTTCTCTATGGAATTACTCAATGCGATGAAGAGGTTCCTAGCTCACTATATTAGGATGTTAGTCAAGAAAGCCTAGGATTTTTTTTAAAAAAAGATTTATTCATTTTATATATATGGATGTTTTGTCTGCATGTACATCTGTCTGCACAGCAGAAGAGGTTATCTGATCCCATGAGACAACAGTTCTAGATAGTTGTGAGCCACCATGTGGGTACTGGGAATTGAATTCAGGACCTCTGAAAGGGCAGCCAGTGCTCTTAAACCACCGAGACATCTCTCCAGCCCAAGAAGGGTTTAAGAAAAGAATATGGCAAAGTTACATTATGAATCAGCAGGAAGCCAAGTATTTGACTGAATAAGGAAACAACCAGGTTTTGTACTTCCATGGTCATAAGGCCACTGANACAACAGGGTTGAAAAGAATTTGGCTTTACANGTCCACCTCTAAAGCCTAAATAGTCACTGAAGCACGTTGGGCAAGGACCTACTTCCCAGGGAAATGAGAAACTTAGGTGGATTGATATTACGGAAAGCATTCACATACAGCCAAGCCAGTGCGCGTGTTGTATGCCATGAACAAGTGTAACACCTTAAACCACCTTTTCTCAACATACAATCAAACACCACACAAATCCATTGGTTGACTTGCCAGGTAGAGGACCAGTGTCCCAGTGTCTTACTCAGTGTGGAAGCTGCTATAAAAACATCCATTGCTCCCTGCNACTCCCAGTTTACTATACTTAGGAAGTCGGGCTGCCTCATTGTTCTTGTTGACTGGCTGGAAAATTCTCAAGGTGCAGGATTGTGCNGGGTTAGAGGGAGGTCTGGTGTATGTGGGGGTGGGGGTGAGGGGTCTGGNATGACANTTTTCTCCTACCACCTGGGTCCTGTGGCTTCAGCTCAGGCTGTCAGGCTTATGCCTTTACCTGCTGATNCACTTTGCCATTCTCCTATCACCAACTTTTTTTTTATGAAACAATTTTAGTTTTGCTTACAAGTACAGTTCTTTGCATTCTGAATGTTAAGCAAAACTTTGTCAAACTATAATAAGTTACAGAATCAAGGAGGATTTCTAGACACTGGAAGGTCCTCTATTAGGGAGTAAACTGCCTTGGGAAATGGTGGGAGCCAGTCTTGGAAGGATTTAAGCCAAGAGTGGTAATCAGGTCCCAGGAGTATAGGGAGGAGAGTCAGGTTTAAAATGGTGGATATGAATTTCATGATTCCAAGTTCCTCCACCCCCCAACTCTTGCCAATTTCCTGACTACATAGATCAGGAGTTGTCAAGAGTGGACAGGGATTACCCAGGCTTCACAACCATCAAGAGTCTCAGATATCAGGATATTGACATGTCAAATGTCACATGGCATTGTGACACAGATGTAATTCTGACTTTAAGTTTTAAGTATTAAAAGCATCAATGGGCCATACAGAATACTAAAGACATCCCATTTGAATTATTTTATTGACTTTTTTTGCTTTAATATACTAAGAACTTCAAAAGTCCACGTGGCATAAGCTTTCTGATCCAGCTCTCTCAACCTAAGAAAATCTTGTTCTTGTGCTCAGTTATTCTTGATTGTCTCAATGCCAAAGTCATGCGAGAGAGAGGGGGAAGGAAAGGGAAGGAAAGAGAGAGAAAGAGGGAGAGAGAGAGAAAGAGATAGAGAAAGAGAGAGAGAGAGAAAGTTGAGATTGATTTCATCTTAAGATCTGATGAGAGACAACAACATTCTCATGGGAATGAAAATCCTAACTCAATGATTCTTTCCATTTCTTGCATTGGAAAAAAANTAAAGTACAAATTTAAATGTTGGTATTATTTGGAGTTGGGGTTTTTGGGAAGTATTTAGAGTCAAATGGGATCAAGGAGGCGGGTGAAGAAGCCTTGGGGGAACTGGGGTGGTGGCTTTGTGAGAAGAGAGACCTAAGCCTGNATACTCTTGCTCTCTCACGGCAGGATGTCTCTGAGTGGTAGGAAGCAGCCAGATGAGGCCCTTGACCACAGACTTCCAGCTTTTAGAACTGTACAAAAGAAATTTCCTTTCTTTATGAATGGCTTAGTTTGTTGTTGGCAACAAGGAAGAGATTGAGGCAGCTATTTTCTGAAGCTCTAAAAAGAATAGAAAAGTAAAATAAAATAAAGAAATAAGATCATAGTAGAACAGCCAAGGCTATAAGCAATCATGCTCCCTGAGCTAGACAGGGAAATGATACAGGTGAACATATTGTAACAATGTTGGTAACTATAGGTAACTTAGGAAGGGTGTTGGTGAACCACATGATCTGGAGAAAGCCAGTTTTTAAATGATAATAAAACTGCAGAACACAAGGAAAAGTCTCATGCAAGTCACTATTACTTAATAGGCTTCTACTTAGTGAGTGAGAACACTGAGGCTGGGAGAGAATATAATTATGCTCAGCTAGTGAAGTAAATAAATTAGAACATAAATCCCTGGCCTCTACCCTTCACAGAATAAGTTGCTCAAGTGGGGTGTTTGTGAAGACAGGAAAAGTTTCCATGAGCAGGGACACTCACAGTCTAACAAACCAAACCTTCTAGATTCTTTTTCCCTGTTCCCAGTGCACCAGCCAGCAATCCTACGTAAATGACTAAAGCTCCCTTCTGTAGACAATCATCCGTCCACCTATCTCTGCTTTGACTCAAGTACCCTAGATTCTAAATTGGACCTTGGCTTTCTTGTCCTCTCTCTCTCCCAACTTCAACNTCATGCTATCTCTGTAGCTCCACAGGACTCACTGTGTTCTTCCTGTCTTGCTGTCTATTNGTTGTCTCCCTCCACCTGCCCCTCAGCGTCTGCTGACAGGGAAAGGATGTGCAAGCAGAGGGCCGCAATCCCACTCCACGGGAACTAGAGGGGCCTTCAGATATAAGGTCCTCCACCCACCCCCACCCACTTGCACCCCATGATCCAGCATTTTCTTTCATATCACCTTTCTGCCGGGGCCCAAGGCCAGGTTTGAGAGTCTTAGTTTGTCATTTGGGGACAAGTTACAGGATAAGGCTGAGAGTGAGCACTACCTTGCCTGATCCCAGCCCCTTCCAGAGCTACGGGGTTCTTACTGGTACTGACTTGGGAAACAGTTTTAGTGGTATGCAGGCAAATATTTTACTTCATATTTATTTTTGTAGATATTTTCTATATCTGGCAAGGAATGTTGATTTTCCGTTTTTGACTATCATGTAATGTCTTGTTTTAAAAATAAAATGATTGACGAAAAAAGTAGGATGGTTTTTAAAAATACATTTTACTCAAACATGTATATAATACATACTGTGGACATTCATGGGGTGCATATACATGCAGGCAAAACGCTCATACACATAGAATAAGTAAACCTAAAAAGAAAAAAGAAAGAAACAACCAATACACTGTGATAATAATTAATTAAGTGATGATGAATTTTTAATTTTGTCATCAGTTGGCCAGATGTCTATTTTAGCCAGGTGTCCTGTTGATTATAGAAAGATGACACACTTATCAGTTGGGCACATGCTTTAGGTACTTACCCAGAAGTAGGATGAGTTATGCTGAGTAATTTACAGCCCATCACCCAATCTTTCCCAACGTAGAGATGGCGTAAGATCCTCATGTCTAACATTGCCTTAAGTGGAACCTACTCAAGACTAAAGCCCATCAACACTAGGTCAGCACTTCTAAAAACATGTTCCGTCTGTGTGTCAGTGCTGAGCACCTGGTGATAAGTGCACTTGTCGTGCCTGGAGTCCTGGAATGTCTGTGTGTTTAGTGCAGCCCCACATGCAGAAATGACAAAGGAAAGATGCTCACTTGGGTGTTGAAGTCTGGGTCTGCTGTCAGCTATTTTTTCCACCAATCTGCTGCCAGGCCCCCTCCTCAGCTGCATCTCAGTTTCTGGATGTTCTTCACACATCGTCATCTCCATGTGATTGATCAAGAGGGATACTGGTGTGCCAGTTTTCATGGTGGGAGAATTTGGAAGATTAAATGGTTTCTTCCACATCTCAGGGGCTGGGCATTCAGCTCTCATCAGTTAGGCTCTGGGGCTCTTTTTTTTGGGGGGGGGGTAGTGTTGTTCCTTCAGGCTTGTGAATGTGCTTGTACAGGAGGTATTTCTGAAAAGGACACTAGCAACCAGCTAATTTATCTTCCTTTTCATCTCATCTGTGACTCCAAGTCAATAGTTTGACTTGTAAAACCACCTGGGACTAGCAGTGTGTATTCTGGAGCTGGCTTCCTTAAGTGCTAAGCATTTTGCAAATACAGTCTCCACCATCTGAGAAACACAGTCTTTGGAAGGTGAAATGCTTGCATGGCCAGCAGTGCAGATTACTTGTGAACTTAAAGTTCTTCCTTTTCCCTTTCTATGAACCTAAATACATTTTTATTGTTGATAGAAAATTTGATCTGTTATTTGGTCAGTGTAAGCTCTGATGCCCTCTAGTGACAGAAGATCTTCCTGGCCTTCACTCAGTCTCTCAGGGAATATGAAGGCAATCTTCCTTACTTAAGTTTGAAAACAGAATAACTAATATTAAGCAATTATTATTGGTAACAAAGGATTTCTTACACTGACCATAAGCTTTAATGGTACCTAAAGAACCTTAGAGTTGTAACAATTTGGTTTACACAAAAGTTGAGGTTAAAGCAGTGTGGGGAGCCCAAGTTTCAATCTTAAGGATAAGTCATCCAGGAGTCAGGAGGAATCCCAGGCTCCATCTCTCCACATGACTTCCTCTGAGTGTGAGCACTCTGTTTTTAGCTCTGTCAAACCAGGAACTCTTTTCCACAACCAACCATACCAGGAGCACATCTCACAGATCTATTCATTCCCATTTCAAAGCCAGTGAGAAACAGTTTGTATCTCAGTTGTTTCCAGCAAATAACCTCGAGGTTTACTCCAACTGAATATGTTATATTGCTTTCCTTGGCCAAGTGGAGTTTCTAACCCACATATCTACCCTGGTTCTAGGGTTGATGTCAACTGTGATGGTTAATATTATCCATCATGCTGACTAGACTATGGTATCCATATATTTAGTCAAACACTATTCATGTCTTTCTTTAAATTTATTTATTATATATAGTGTTCTGCCTGCATGTATGCCTGCACTCCAGAAGAGGGCACCAGATCTCATTACAGATGGTTTTGAGCCACCATGTGGTTGCTGGGAATTGAACTCAGGACCTTTGGAAGAGCAGTCAGTGTTCTTAACCTCTGAGCCATCTCTCTAGCCCCTTTTATGCTTTTGAGACACTATATTTTGGATGAAATTCATATCTTAATCCATAGACTTTTAGTAAAATTATAGCCCTTCACANTGTAAGTAGGCCTCATCCAAGAAGCTCAAGGCTTATGAAAAAGACTGACCACACTTGAGAAAGTGGGAATCCCACCAGCAGGCTGTCTTTGGATTTGAACTTCAACTCTCTCACAGGTCTCCATCTCACTGACCTACACTATAGATTCTAGACATACAAGATTCTGCAATTATGTGAACCAATTCCTGAAATTCTATCATCTCTCTGTCTTCTCTCCATCCATTCCATCCATCCATCCATCCATCCATCCATCCATCCATCCATCTGTCCTNGATTCTATTGATTCTGTTTCTCACTCCTTGGAAAGCACTGACTAAAAGAACCACCCATATCAGATAGTCAAGGAGAGAGATTCTGGGTAGTTTTTCCAGAACCATCTTGGTAATCCTGTTACTAGGAAGGAAGAGAACAGATGTAGGGTTGAAAAAAAAAAGTCAAGGATGTTCACTACAGTTGGAAACTATTAAGTCAACTTATTGCTATTTAATCAAAGCAGTTTGGTTGACAACAATGATTTAAAACATTCTCCATTGAGGAAAGAACAAAACTATTGCTAGCAGTAAAAGCTGATGTGTTTACCTGTTAAGTTTTTATGAGGGCAGCTGTATATGTAAATAATTGGCAAAATGTTNAGATGCAGTTACCTTTACAGTAGAAATGTACTTTAACTTACATGGTATGGATTGGGTAAGATGGTATGACTGTCCAATACACTCCCCANATCGCTGGAGGGCCTGGAACCATATTATAGAATGTATTTGTTAGAGCTGTGGAGAAAGTTCNGTGGGTAAGATTACTTGCTGTGCAAACATGAACCTTTGAGTTTAGATCCCTAGCACCCACCAAAAAAGCCAGGTATGGCCATCCTCCTGTAACTCCACATCTGGAAAGGTGGGAACAGACATAAAAGGATCTCTCGGGCTTTCTGGGCCTCCAGCCAGGCTAGGTGACACAGAACATCAAGCTCCAGGTTCAGTGAGACAACCTGTCTCAGGAGAACAAGGCAGAGAGTAACAGAGGACACTCTGTGACATGCATGGGCACACATTTGCATACACACACAAATTATTTATTTATTCCTTTTGTTCACTTGAAGGCATGATGACTCTTCAAAATGTACTGGTAGAATAGAAATAACCACTAGAAATACTGTCTTAGTTTGCTTTCTGTTGCTGTGATAAAACATCTACCAAAAGCAATTTAGGGAGGAAGAAGGTTTACTTCATCTTANGTATTACAACTCCCAGATCACAATCCACCACTGGGGTAAGTCAGCACAAGAACCTGGAGCAGAGGCCAGGGAAAGAGCACGGCTTACTGGCTTGNTTAGCTTGCTTTCTTATACAACTCAGAGCCATCTGCCTAGGGGTGGCACTGCCCACAGTGGACTGGGCTCTCCCATGTCAATTAGCAACTGCCAGGTTACTCTATTTGTGTCAAATTGACAAAAAACTGCTCAGTGCAAATATCCAAAGTACTCTCCCCAGAATNTCAATGTTCAAGATTTACCCATTCAATACGTAGTCCTCAAAAGGTTCCATAAGAAAGAACTTGAGGGTACAGCAGCTACGGTCACTCCTTAGATAATAACAATACATATTAGCATATTAAAGACTACAAGAAGTCACAGATTAAGAAACTCTAAACACTTTTTNTTACCTTATTATTANTGTGTGCATAAGCATGGTGTGTGTGCCATGGTTCAGAGGTGTGGAGGTCAGAGAACACCCTTTGAGAGTTAGTTTTCACATTCTGGTGTGAGTTCTGGGGATAGAATTCAGGTTGTCTGCTCTTCCAGGCCAGCACCTTTAAAGTAATTCTATAGTCACTCACCATGCCAAGTTGAGAAGTATTAAANGACGAATAGAAAGTGAAAGTTGCTGACTCAGAGTTTATACTCAAGGGATTTTACCAAGTGCCATTTTACCCAGTGCCCCTGCTCCTCCCACCCCATCTCTGCTCTCCCTTCTACTTCTCCTCCTTCCTCTCCCCTCCCCTTCTCTTTTTCTTCCTTTTCTCTTTGCAGGGAACGTTTTATTTCAAATGTCCTTTCCTTTCTTCCATTTTTAGAATAGTTGTAAGAAGGCACAGCCTGAGGCTTCCTCGTTGCACCGGTTAACCTACAGGAAGATGATGCAAGATGGGGACGGGAAGAGGGGAGAGAGGGGTGAGGGGTAAGGGGTGGGTATAAATGCTGTGACACCTGCAAAACAGAATGAAGAAACACCGACAGGAAGGATGGTGACAACCCAGATTCAGAGCGCTAAAAGGAATTCAGAAGAAAATGCTGCAGGATGTTCTCTCCTTCCTCAATGTGTATGAGTGTGCATGTGTGAGTGTGCATGTGTGAGTGTGCATGTGTGTGTGCATGTGTATGTGTATGTGTATGTGTGTGTGTCTGTGTGTCTGTGTGTATGTGTGTATGTCTGTGTGTATGTGTGTGTGTGTACATCTGTGTGTGTGAGTGTGCATGTGTGTGTGTGTGTATGTGTATGTCTGTGTGTGTGTGTGTGTGTTCTTAATTAGATGAATCCTCCAGAGAAGAAAANCGGTGGAAATATGAGGTGAGCACTCAGTGGATTTTGCAGACATTTTGACCAGTAGAGGTGGAGTCCAGGAACCATTTTCTGACTAGGACATATTAGTGTTACCCTTGAACAAACTTACCTTATAAAACAGCAGTTCTCAACCTGTGGGTTGCCACCTCATGAGGTCACATAGCAGATATCCAAATATCAGATATTTACATTACAATCTGAAACAGTAGCAAAATTACAGTTATGAAGCAGCAATGAAATAATTTTATGGTTGGGGGTCAGCACAACATGAGGAATTATATTAAAGGGTCACAGCATCAGGAAGGTTGAGAACCACTGTTCTTGAACATTCACACAACACTAANGTGCTATCTATTTTCCAAAATAATAGTGACCTTGAACTGTGTTAATCAACTAGAGCAGTAAAGAATGACAAGAATTCACTTTTTTTCAAAGAAAATTGGTCAGGAAATAATCAGTGACAAAAGGAGGAAGTAATAGCAATGTTTAATACAGCTGTGTGAGGTTTTTTTTCCCCTTTTATTGAAAATAGATTTTTTTTCTCACATGACATATCCTGATTACAGTTCCCCATCTGTGTCCTGTGTTCCCCAACCCCCACACTTCTCAGTCCCTCCCCACCTCCACTTCCATCTAGGCACTCCCTTTGTGTCTGTCATTAGAAAACAAACAGGCTTCTCATGGATAATAAGAAAAGAAAATATAAGATAAAACAAAAACTAGGATACTGAAATTGGACAAAACAATCAAACAGAAGGTAAAGGGCCCAAGAGAAGGCATGAGAAACAGAGATCCACTCATTTGCACACTCAGGAATCCCATACAAACACTAACCTAGAATCCATAATATGCAAAGGACCTGGTGCAGTGTGCAGGCCCTGTGCGTGCTGCCTCAGTCTGAGTTCATATGAGCTTTGATCAGGTTAACATAGAGGATCTTATTTTCTTTATGGCCTCCATCCCCTCTGGCTCTTACACTCTTTCTGCCTTCTCCCCTTCCACTGGGTTCCCTTGGACCCTGAGGGGAGGGATTTGATGGAGACATCCCATTTAGAGCTGAGTATTCCTGGGTCTCTCACTTTTTGCATAATGTCTGGCTGTGGGTCTCTGTATTTGTTCCCATCTGCTGGAGGACNACGCTTCTCTGATGATGGCTGAGCACTGATCTATGCGTATAGTAAAATATCATTAGGAGTCATTTTATTGCAATGTTTCTTTCTTTCTTTCTTTCTTTCTTTCTTTCTTTCTTTCTTTCTTTCTTTCTTTC